>JAZHYW010056772.1:0-22380 GCA_037355805.1 Ixodes ricinus
ATACGCCCGACACGCGGAGCCCGGCGTCCTGCGGGCTGCGGCGGCGCTGCGATGCGCCGGAGCCGGGGGTGTGGCAGGGTGCGGGCAAAAGGGCGACACGCCTCGCATGCGGCGTCGCAAGCATTTCAGCATAGACGTCGCGAAGCTGTGCTGCTGTTAGTGCCATTGCACCGAAATGTACTGCGCGGTGAGTTTCCATCAAGTTCTCGGCAGACTCTGACAAGGCACTATCGTGCTGCGGAGACATCCGTGGATCGAAAAGAATCGTCGCCTCGCGCGAACGACCGTTTGTGGCAGCAGGCTACATCTTGAAGGCAAGTGCGGCTTCCATTTCGACCTCCCGTCCCGGGGCTTGCTTATGTGCAGGGAAAGCGTTGGCCGATCGAGACCACCGGGATTTTGTTCCCATGTGTGTTCGCGCACAAGACAGCATCGGCCATGCGCTCGTCGGAGGCTCGCCACGCCCGTGTTACCCAGCAGAAGAGAGGATCGGCGACAGAACGGCAGTGTTGTAGGCCCCGGAGTACCGGAGAAAAAGTAAGTAAGTACGTTACTCGTGACTTGCCAATGAAAGTATACGCGTTACCGAGCTACGATTGCCTAAAAAACAAAAGGAACGCGTTACCGCTGCATATAAAAGTAACGCAGGTTATGGCACTAGTGCCACTGTAAATTATGGTTTAGCAGATTTTACGGTTTTGACGATACAGGTCATATATCCAAGAAACATTATGATGCGATGCAGAAACTGAACATAATTACTTTATCTCGTTTTTGCGGTTTCACTAAGTACTCACGAGAAAAAACGCACAAGAAAAACATGGCTTGACGCCTAAAACACGGGGGGGGAAAAAATTTGAGTGTGACTTCTTCTAAGACTTGGGAAGGAGTAACGAGTAACGTAACTACGCTACTTGAAGTAGTAACGTAAGTACGTTACCCGTTACTGTGTCGAGAACGTAACGAGTAGGTTACTGCGTTACTGAAAAAAGTAACGTTACCGGCAACGCCGTTACTTGTAACGTGTTACCGCCAAGACTGCAGAAGGACAAAGCGTTACTGCTTGTCATGCCTTGTGGTCATGAGGGTAGGAAAAATATCGCCTGCGGCCAGAGACGCTGTGTGTATTGATATTTAATGAATACACACGCTACGCAGACCCTGAACTGCTGATCCCGCCGGCAGTGCGGAAACCGACTCCCAGCGTAATCGTAGGCCTCGAGAGACTTGTACGCCTGCACCGTGTCGGCCGTGAACTGTGGCAGGCTTTAAATAAACGACGACGCGGAGCCGTCGACTTCGGTGGCAGCAACTTTACGTCGAGTGTAGTACCGTCAGCATACGGATCGTCGAAGGCAACGCCGTCACCCGCAGTTGTTCGATGCCGCTGCCGTTCAGGCTCGGGCAGCAGCTCAAATAGTCGGGCACAGGATGCGACATACGTTCTCCGGAAATACGACGCACAAATAAAGATAAGCCCTCTAAGCGACAACAACGAGCGCATACATGAACGCAATGGCGAAAACGCGACCAGGGCTGTCTACATGCAACCCCTTACGCTTGCGCGGCCTTTTGTATGTTGGTGGCAGTCGCTCGCATTAATCGGTCTATAATTTGAATATTGCTAAACAACTGGCAAGCATGATTTTAAGGGACAAGGTGGGTAAGTGTCATTACTCTGAAGCCTAGCTTATTTAGTGGCACTAGTGTGCGCTTTAGCCCACTCGGCCACCGATCCCCAAACCTACAGACATAAGCAGAATCTGTGTGCGGGGAGCAGCGCCATTTTGCACTCCAGGACTAGAAAAGGAGAAAATGCTAAGAAAAATGAACAGATTGAGCATTTTATTACAAATTGCGGCGGTATAGAGGCGTGCGGCACCTGGAAGGGGCGCGTCGATCCAAGCTGATGTTCCCGCCAAACGGCTCTGTTAGGAACCACACCGCGGCACTATGTTTGTCACGCTCTCATTATCACTTCGCAGCCAATCAGATTGCGGCGTTACTCATTATGAAGGCCGAAGAAGTAATCAGGCAGCGCATGAATATAATAAGCCCTGCAGTTCTTTGTCAGTGAAGACGGCGGGGCATATTATGTTTATACTCTGCCTGATTCCCTTCTTCGGACTTCATAATTAGTAACACCGCAATCTGATTGGCTGCGGAGCAATAATGAAACGCGTGCGACAACTAACGCCGCAATCTGATTGGTTGCGGAGTGATAATAGAGAGCGTGCGACACCTAAGTGGGCGCGCCGATCCAACTGATGTTCCCGCCAAACGACTCTGCCGGCAGCAACGCCACGCGGCGCCATGCTGTCTTGTTGCACGCTTCCCATTGTTCAGCCGTAAATGTGAACAATACCCGTTATGTGTTTTTTCTTAATTTTTCTTTCTGTTCCGTTTTATTTAAAACACAAATTCAAGAGAATTTACTGGTCTTTGCTGTTGTGGCGCTGCTGTCAGTTTACAGATGGTACCATGGTAATAGTGACACACATGAAGTGTGCGACCACTCTCCGCCACTGGGAGAAACGAGCGAAGCCAGCCCACCATCGCTGGGGTGAAAGCCATGAGAGTCACCCGGATAGAAAGATGCATGAATAAGGCTGAAGTCCTTTAATTGGGATACGCCTGTCTAGTACGCAAAACATTCATGTTAAGCCTTTTACTCCTTGATGGTAGCGCCTCTTCGCAACCAGTTGCGCGCGCCTTCCACCAGGGATCGCGAGGAAGGTAATAAGAAGATTATTCATCCTTCCTCTGACTGATGCCACCAGCTAGATAACCTCTGCTGTGTTATCTCCACCCTCCAAACATCTGTCTTGTTCTCGTCCTTAACCCCTGTACCCTTTATAGCAAAGCATTCACGCCTTCGGAAATTGCAAGCTGAAGCCCTTTTACAGTATACAGTATGAAGTGCTCAGCCCTCTTGTCCTCCACTCCACACGCTCCACAAGCTGTATCTATCTCCTAATCACTACTTATATCTAAATTTGTACAATGCGCGACATTGTTAGCGCGAACATACGACCGTCGTTTATTCTTCTTCTGCTTTTTTTTTTAGATTTGAGGGGATGTTATTAGCATTACTAGTGTATTGGAAAGTGTTTGTTTGGCGCTCTAACCTAAATGGTTAAATTTAATGTCCATGGCTACCCTTTCAAAGTAAACAGCAGAAAGCGCCAATGCCGTTTTTGTCCTAACAGGGTCACCAGTGTACAGTACATCTTAGTCAGGACCAATCCCGTCCTGGCCTCGAACAATAGACCTTTTTCTTTAGACCAAGCGGTGATAGCGTCCACAAGATGCAACCACAAAAGAAGCCCTTTAACCTCCGCTAGCGTTCGCGAGACGCCTTTAATGCTGGCATAAATAAAGTCCCTGCGCTCCATCGCGCACTATCCACGTGCGCGTATTAGCGCCTGTCAGCGTCCTTCAGCGAGTGTCCACGGGCACTAACAGAACGTACGAAAGAGCTAAAAAAATTGAAATCAACGAAACATGTCTGCAACTTCGGCGTCCTAACGAAACGTAAATAACTTGCTTTCTACTTATTTTGTTATTGTTGTTTTATTCCACAACTTTCATATTAACGTGGGCGAGCGTGATGACGGACCACCGACACGCGGCCTGAAGACAACCGATTTTAGTCGTCAGCAGCACTGCTCGAAACTTGAGAGCTACCCAGGCCTGTAAAGAGCTCCTCCTAGAATGGTGATAGACAGTTGCTCTGGCAATTCCAGTCTTGAACGATCTATACCTATCCAACTATGATTTAGCTTGCGTGCCTGCCTACCACGTAACCCTCTTTGTTACTTGAAATCTGTTCCCCTAATGTTGCCCAAACAGATTTGCTAGGGGTTTGCTATTCGCCTTCTCCGTGCTGTGGCGACACCCCTCGTGCACTACCGTAGTTGACGGGTGGCTGGCAAGAAACTGAAATTCCGCCGTGCCCACCACCCCTCATTTATTTCCCATACTCGGTCCTAAACTTCTCTCTGATTACCAGGCGGCTTCCCTGCCTTCGAATGATGTCAACCTAATGTAATCAAGCTTGTGCACCCTGATTTGGTGTTTTGCCATGTGCTCCCAGGACCAGCCGGCCTATCCCGCACTTCCTAATTTCTAACCTTGCCTGCGCTTCCGGTTGTATGTAAAATCAAGACACAATGATTGGCCGCAAAAGGAAACATCATTGGGCTTTAATGAATATAAACTGCGTTGGCTGCGTTTAGGTCAGATTACGAACCATGACCACTTTCCCAACCTCTCTCACCCCTTCATACCTGCGGTAGTTCCACAATACCCATTTCTTCATTACAGCCCCATTTCTGTTGTCTTTAATAGTTTATACCTTTCATGCGCGCTGGGGTATCCCTACCCCCAGATACTTGTACCTATATCCTCTCCGAACCCCGAATTTCTGTATCTTTTGGGTCGTTAGCTTCGTCTTTATTAAAAAAAAAATTATAGCGAATTTGTCTCATCTGAATTCCAGACATAACATTTCTCCTTCCCTATACGACAAATGTTCGTCAGTCCCTACGAATATAGTCTTGTGTTGCTAGCCATTAGCACTACAGGGTGGATTTTTTTGTCCGTTTAGAATTTAAAGAAAATGTAACACGCGTTGGCCCTGTGGAAATGTTGGTGGCCATGGCGACCACTAGAAAAGAGGCTAAATGGGTTAATTAGTTTGCTAATTAACTTAAATGTTTCAATTGTTTGTTTGTTTGTTTGTTTTTGTTTGTTTGTTTGTTTGTTTGTTTGTGTGTGTGTGTGTTGTTGTTGTTGGTGGTGGTGGTGGTGTGTATAATCGTGACTTTTTTTTCTTTTTTTTTTTTGGGGGGGGGGGGGGGGGTTGAAGAACAGACTCTCCACCTCAATCGTGACGTGAAATTTTGTACAGAAAAATTCGCAGTGGACGCTACGGAGAGAGAGAGATGTCACCCTTGTACACGGCTGGAAACCGAAACTAACTGGGAAAAGAGCGCCAGTGCACCTGTGGCGCGGACACATGGGTCGCCGCTATCTAAAGCCAGGAACACATGATACGAAAAAATGGACCGAGAATCAGACGGATATCGGACCGTCCGAAAACTGATGTAGGCAATTTTCTAAAAACAAACCACATAAGTTTTTTTGTTGTTGTTGCTGTTGTTGTTGTTGTTGTTGTTTTTCTTTGCTTGGAAATTTTAATTTTTTACGATTTCTGCGAGGCACAAAACACCGAGCCGTCCGAAATTCGGAGGCTCCGTCCGAAAAATATCTGGCGCTCCAGATCTCTCAAATCGTTTCCTATTTTCGACAAAAAGGGAGGAGCCTAGCTGCCGTGCGCATTTCGATTGCGGTTTCCGCAGTATATTCGGTCGTTTTTCGTTTCATGTGTTCCAGCCTTAAAAGGACACTCAAGTGGTTTTTGAGTTCGTGTTTTGATGATGACAGCTGAATTTAGACGCCCCAAGTATCCCTAAAAACCAAATAGTATAGTCATACGGTGATTATTTCTTTAATAAAATGTAATTGAAGGCCGCCAAACCTCGGATCCATCCGAAAACGAAACCACTCTCATTGGTCCTCGCACGCTTATCAAAAGTATCTCGGGCCAATGGCGTTGGACGACGTTCCGTCGCGCAGTGATCCCGAGGTAGCCGCATCGGCCGAACCTCTTTGTCATTCGAGCTTCGATCATGGCGGCGTTCTCTACGCTCGAGGACCTGATGCCGTTGGAGGTTGAAATTCTTCGGCGGACAGCCGACCTGGGGATGATTTCCTATGACGCCACTCCGACGTGCGATGTGGACGATAGCAGCGCTTCGGAGTCCTGTTCGGGTTCCGAGGACGATGAAACGCAGACCTTTTCGGGCGTTCTTCGATTTGCGGTTGGGGCAAGTCGTAACCAAACCAACGTTTGACATCGCAGCGTTACCTCTGTTACGTGATGTCAAACGATGTCGCCACGTTGACTTTCGCCTCGGGAGGACGGGGGGAAGGCTGGTTCAGACATGTGCAACGAGCGCGTACCTACGACTGCGTCCGTTGCAACCGGAGCGACCGGAACGACAGCTCTGCGCCGCGCGTACACACCTGAAATTATTACAAGCACAGCGGGTCGCCGTCAGCTGTTTCAGCGGCCCCTCTAAAAGGGGACGCACTGCTACTCCATGCCGTAACAGAATAGAGACAGACAGTTTTCTATAGCCTAAAGCTTTATTATTGATTTTTCTTGATAGGCTTGCAGGGTACAGTGGATGAAAAAAAGAAAATAAAAAGATGCCGTACGCCGTCTTGGACGATCACGACTCTATACACGACATTGCAATAGTACAAATATCGCCACACGCATTTTCTACGATTATAAAAGACAATGTAATCTTAGCAGCGATATAGCAACGTAGAAATATGATTTCGTGATCAGATAGACGTTGCGAGCTTCAGGATTGCTAACACTAATAACTTTTCTCCGGTGATGAAAACGCGTGAAACTTCGCGTCCTTTATACGGTACGCGCCAGTAATACCTTGAACTTGAGCACACGCATGAAATGCGCCAAATAAGAAATCCGGGCGATGTTCGAGGACACAAATGCTTAGAAAGCACCACTGTAGTCGAAGTAAACAAACACGACGGCACGGGCGTTTCTGCTGTCTTGAGAGTGCCGCCACGGCATCGCCGCACGAGTAGGTGGGTCTTCCCTTCTAGTACGTGCTGGGTTATCATAACGACACACGACGAAAATTCACAGTCAAGGATAGCGCTTTTACGCGGAACGATGAGCTTTCACCACGCCGAACACGTCGATGATCAACACCGACGCCATGTGCGCGCAGATACGTGCGCTTCCGCGCATCCCGGGGGAACGGGAAATTCACCCCCGCGGAGGACGGCAAGGAGAAAACATAGTCCCTTGTTTGTGAAACGATAATTGCAGTATCGCGTATTCTAAACTAGAACTATTTTACGTCTTGTGAAATTATCATGCACAACATATTTAAATAAACTGAAAATTGTTTCTTTAGCGAAACTTTACAAAGGCCGCCAAAATTTTCAAACATACGATAATTTCATTGGTCCTCGCAAGTACAGGAAAGAGTCCGCACGTATTTTATTCCTGCGTGATTAATAGGCGGTTCTGCCTTTTAAAACTGAAGATACTCATTCACTGACACTTCCTTAACGCCATCGCACCAAAAAGTAGCTTCCCCAAAAACCGCTTGAGTCTCCCTTTAACAACCTCTAGAAACTATAAACCCTTAACAACCTCTTTTGTTTTTACTTTATATTAATGACGTCGCAAATGATCTTCCAGTTAAAATTCGCCTCTGCGAAAATGATTGCGTTTTGTACAACTAAATCAACTCGTTATATGACCATGCCTCGCTAAACAACTCTTTTGTACAGTTTCGTAATTGGAGTTGGAAGTGGCAGATCGAAATTAATTTTGAGAAATCTGTGGTTATGACATTTACTAATAAGAAGCAACAGTCTGTTTTTAAGTATGGTGCTGGTAACGTAATTCTGCGTCAAATTCATGAATGCAGGTATTTGGGTATTTTATTCACGACTAGTCTGAAATGGAATAAGCACATTAGTTTTATCTGTTCTCGTGCTCTGCAAAGGCTAGGATATGCCAAAAGAACCTTAAATTCTTCAACTAAGGAATTTATAATAACCGCGTATAAGACCTTGATGAGACCTATCTTAGAGTATTGTTCTGTGGTATAAGATCCGTATCGAAAGGGTGATATTAAGCAGCTTGGCGCAATACAATCAATGGCAACTAGATTTATTTGTAATAGTATGACCGAATTTTTCTCCTGCATCTTCCATGGCTGACATGGGACTAATGCCTCTTGATTCCAGACGCGCAGTAGAACGACTTAAAGGAATGGTGAACCAAAATTTGGATTTCAGAAAACAATGCAGGAGATGTAGGCGGGACGCTACAATCCCTACAACACTACTCGTAAGGCGATATCTCGAACGGACGGCCGTATTTTGAGAAAAAAAGGTCGAGATTGAACAAGGCCGACGAGGCGCGTGACGTCAAGATACCTAGTTTCCTCCTCTCTTCGCTTCGCTCCCTCAAGGCGGCGAGGCGGACAAGACGCGAGGCCGTTCCCTCTCCTTCTCGGAGAAACATGACGTCAACAAACCTGTCAAATGCGCCTCCTTTTCTTGAAAAATACGGTCATCCGTTTGAGATATCGCTGTATGAGTGATGTTTTGGTGTTTGTAGCATCTCGTTGCACGCTTTTGCCGCGTGTTTTGTGGAATCCAGATTTCGGTTCAGCATCCCTTTAAGCTTCTACAGAAAATAGTGAATAATGTTCTACTTCTGTTATTGAATCACGCACTCGAAGTTTCCATCCTTTCAATCTTCTTCCGTACAGAGTCCACCTTAAAGGGATACTTCAGCAAAATTTGAAATATACCTAGTTTTGAACACGATCGCGTTAAAAACTAGGTTGAATATGATCCACAATATCCGTAAATGACAATCGCACGTTTGTGTTTTGAGCCTGGTGGCTGTATTTTTCGTTATAAACGGCCCACTCTGGCAAGCACTCGGAGAACAGCCAGCGGAGACCACGTGACACCCAACGCAATCGTGACGTAGTTCGTCTTGGGACGAGCAAAGCTACGGCGATGCTGACGTCGAGAGGATGGCCTATCGTCGTTCCAGCCACCGAAGCGGCTGCTTTTGTACGAATTTTGAGTGACGGGTTAATCTTCTATAATTTTTGTAGAGGGACAATAGCGACTTCTCGGTCACACAAAGGGGATTCTCGGGAAGAGGGGAGTTGCTCATTCCCTCTTCTCTCGTCGTGGCCGGAGGCGAGACACTCACCGTCACTAGCCGTCAAGGTTCCTAGACGGGCATTACAAGCGAGGCGTTAGCGACAACCACCAGGTGCTCTTTGCTAATCGTTTAATTCGTTTTAAAATTCATTTTCGTGTCTTTGTTAACAGGATATTGGTGTGTCTGATGTGATACTGCTTCTTTGAACACATATAGACCAAAAAATAGGCGCGAAATTTCGTTGTAGTATTCGCAACTTTCACGACCTATAGGGGGCGCACTTGTGCCTATCAAAATGGCTGTCATCTGGATGATCATCCTGGAACAACGGTACGAGGCTGGGTCTGCGAAGCGTGAGTAATTATAGTTTTGCTATGTACGATCAGTATTAGAGCCTTGGTTTATTTTTTCACGCCAGGAACATGGTGGCAAGCACCTTTGTTGGGAAGCCGATCATCCAGGAGCTAGGGAGCGCGGTTCTCCACACCGCGGTACCTCCATCGCTGAAAGTTGCGAATTCCTTTAAAGGGGCCCTGTAATCCTATTTAAGCGTCAACCTTTTTTGCAGTTTCCACGTCTCTTGTGGTTCGAGCAACCGAGCGGGCACGGAGAGAGTAACTAAATATCAGTGCGTCATATTTTAACCAGACGACGCGGAAACCTCCTCCCACGAGTGCGCGCCGCGGTGTCGAACGCGCGCGGCATGTGACGAAATCGGGGCGTTTTTGGTCCTGACGTCAGCCGAGGAGAGAGAGCTGCCCCGTTCCCGCGCAGCTCTCTCTCCTCGGCCTCACCTCCTTCCCCGTCTTCCCCTCCCTCCCCACATTCCTCAGTCACCGCGGCAAGGGGAATCATCCGGCGCGGGAAAAGGGGGGACAGATGTCCAAGGACGTCATAAATGGAGAGGACCCTGTAATGAAGAGGTCCCGGGTTCGATACCCGGACCAGGCGGATTTTTTCGGTCGCGCACCAGTCACCTAGCTGTGTTTGGAAATTTGTGTTTGTCCTTTGTCCCTCTTGTTCCCCTTCTCCAGGGATTATTTTCGTCATTTTTTGCTTGTTTTGTAATTTTAATATGCCGATACATTTTAAAATAAAGCGAATTGCGAGAAAATAAAACATTCACTAAGTTACACGATACACTCCACACTCTTAAAAATGTATGTGACGTCTACTTTCACGCACACCACTCGGAGAGCCAATCACCGCAACTACGAAGGCAGCTCAGCGAATGACGATGCCGAAACATCTGTTTAGACGAAAAAACGCAGTCTGAGTTGTGACATTAAGCAATGCAAGCGTGACGTTTTGCATTGCTTAATGTCACAACTCAGACGGCGTTTTTTCTGTCTAAACGCCTATGTTTCCGCATCGTCATTCGCTGAGCTGCCTCCGCAAGTTGCGGTGATTGGTTCTCCGAGTTTTGTGCGAAAGCGAGACGCGCAGACATTTTAAGAGTGCAGAAATGCCTGCGCGTCTACTTACCCGCAAAGACACTCGAAGAGCTCATTCTCTGCGATCTAAGAAATCAGCTCAGCGAATGATGAGACGGAACATCGCGTTTAGACCAAAAATGAAGTCTGCGCTGTGGCATTACGCAATGCAAAGCGTCATGCTTGCATTGCGTAATGCCACAGCGCAGACTTCATTTTTGGTCTACACAGATGTTCCGCCTCATCATTCGCTGAGCTGATGTCGTGGGTCGCAGAGATTGGCTGTTTGAGCGTTTTGCGGGTAAGTAGGCGCACAGGCATTTCTTAGAGTGTACGTTCAGTGCTCTCAGGTTCGGTGCAAGTTAAAAAATAGCAAAAGTCGTTGCAGGGCGGGGCCCCTTTAACTGTTTTAAATATTCGTTTTTCCTGGAACGATAAAAAAACTGGAACAACAGAAATGGATCAGTTCGTTAACTCGAATTTGATAGATTTGTATTAGAAAAACAGTAGGCTCTTTAGTATGGTGCCTGTGAGTCTACTAGTGAAGTGTATGTGACTGTTTTTGTACTATTTTTCAACTAGCTGTATTCCGTTTTTTATGGCTTTCTTAGTTTTGTTCCATAGGGTGAGTGCATCTTTAATTGTTTGTCTTTTTGAATGGATGTGTATGTTTTCTTTCCACTCCTGCACTGACCTCATTGAGGTCGCAGTATTTTGAAATAAATAAATAAAGCCGGCGCGCCCGCACCGTGACGTCTCTGTAGCCAGGCCAGCGAGGAAAAGCGAGAGTCGGCTGGGCGCTGGGCTTTGCTGCGACGACGTGCCGACGGGGCGGCCTGTAGCTTCGATTGGAAATATTGTACGAATGTCACTTATCGGTGCGTGACGACGACGTAATTAATCGAATTACAGCTTTTATAATCAGAAGTCCATCTAAAACTCTGAATTTTAGGTTTGCTATTAAGTTATGACAACTGAAAACACTTACGGTAAATATTAGCGACTACACCATTTCCAGAATTAGTTAACTTGATCTCCTTTATAAAACCAAAGCGCTGCTCTGCAATCACATATTGATTCTTTGGAAACATGTTTGACGTCCATGCTTACCACACAATTATAAAATATGTGAAAGAATATTTTATGCCTAGCGCCTTCCAAATGGTTCTCTGAAATATAAAATAAAATGACGGCACGCCCTCTAGTTTCCACCACAGGTTGGACGGCCATGAGACAACTTCCTTTTAACACAGGATGTGTTATGTGGCTGGCACCTAACCATGTCCGGTTAGGTGCCAGCAACGGAAGACGACAGGCCGACAGCCAGCCGAGCCTCTTCCTCGAGTGCCTCCGCGTGTTACCCAAAGTTACTCCTGGCCGGGGGAAAACATCGCGTGTTCCGACATACAGCGGCGCTCTGCTCCGTGAAACGAGCGCGCTATGGGCTTCCCCAGTGAAAGAGCGCAAGAGAGAGAGAGAGAGAGAGAGAGAACTAGAGCGCGACAGCAAACCAGAGAAAACAAACATTCGATTCGTTAGGCGTGTTCAGTTTGCGCGCTGCTCCACTCGGCGCTGTAGAGTATCTATCTATGTTTTAAAGAGAGGAAGCAACTGAAACTATATAGTTCGTAATTTAATGGTGGATGCAGTGGCGTAGGCAGGGGGTGGTTTGGGGATCACGCTCGGCGGCGAAAACCCTCTCTCCTCGCTCGGCCATAGAAGCAGTGACGTAGCTGACGTAACAAAATGAAGCGCGCAGGCTTTGGTGGAGAGTTTTAGTAGATCATTCCGATACCTCCGATACCCCCGATAACGATACAATTCATACGCAAAGGCGGCGCGGGGTATCGGGTATCGTTATCGGAGTCATCGGAACGATCTACTACAACTCTCTAGATTCTAGAAGGTGTTGCACTACTCCCGCCATCGCAGCTTCGCTTACGGACCCGGAAGAGGGCGGAGGGATTGACGTCACTGGCGCTTTTTGCTCGCTTAATTTCGGCTCGAAGACGCGCACAATGGTGATCAATTTTTCGGCCCGCAACGCCCACTACGAATTTTTACAGAGAAGCTGTGTACACTCTTAAAAAAAAGCTCGTGCGTCTACTTTCCCGCACTACACTCGGAGAGTCAATCACCGCAACTTACGGAGGCAGGTCAGCGAATAACGACGCCGAAACATAAGTTTTAGACCAAAAAAACGCAGTCTGAGTTGTGACATTAAGCAATGCAAAACGTCACGCTTGCATTCCTCAATGCCGCAACTCAGACTGAGTTTTTTCGTCTAAACATATGTTTCGGCATCGTCATTCGCTGAGCTGCCTCCGCCAGTGGCATGCTCTCTTGGCCAACCAGAAGCCGAAAAGAATCCCCTAGCGGTGGTAGCGAGAAACAGTTTTAATAAGAGCCTAAGGGTTAAATGTACTAACTCTTCATGGTTGAAAATATGGTGCTCGTGATGTTTCGATTATGATCATGGAAAAAGATGCAAGAAACGAATGTGCCGCTCGAACTTTGTTTTGCTCGGACAGAGTGTGACCGCTGGGACGGCAGGTTTCCGGCCCTCGGCACCGTGGCGTAACGTATTATGTCGATCGTTCCGCTAGTCGCGGCTCTTCCACCATATGATTTTAGAGTACCGTGATTGAAACATCACGCGCACCATATTTTCTGTGACCGAGAATTACTCCGACGCAATTAATTTCGTTTCTCGCGACCACCACCAGAGTAATATTTCCGGCTTCTGGTTGGCCCCATTCGAATTTGTGAAGACGCCCTGGAACACGCCGAGCTCGCTTTCGGCCAATGGTGCCTCCTAATGTGCCTCCTATACATCCCAATGAATGGCCAAACTCTCTCTATATACGGCTCTGATCCGAACCACATAATTGATAATAAGGCGCTCCTGATAACAATGCGAAGCACGTAGCGCTCACCGCATACGTTTCCCAGTAAAGATTACTGTAGCGCAAGCTGCAGCGGCGACGGCAGCAGGCGACGTGTGGAGTGACGTCACTAGCCTTTCATACAGGGTGTTTGACGTGAGTGACAAAAAATCCTAAAATTAGTGTATTCGAGGTAAAATGATAATTTTCTCGGGACGGCACTACTCGTGGTGGCGGACGTCAGAAAATGCGCGATACTTACTAATTAGCTCGGTAATTAAGGAAAAATTATTAATCAACTTTTTAATTAGTAAAAAATAGACATAAGGTTCCAATTAGAATCTTGCTGAGCGTCATCGAAAACCACTAAATCAGTAATTTTCAGAAAGACTTTGAGTGCGTGAGAAGCGCATACTCCGTTTCACCTTATGTTGTACCGCAGCGAAGGCTAGAAGCGCGAGCTCTCAACGTTCGTAGCTGCCCGGGTATGTGCCGCCGAGATGTGCCCTAGAGCAGGGAGCTTGCGCCCGTAGCCTTCCTTGCGGTACATTATAAGGTGAAATAGAGTATAGTAGTGCACTAAAGTTACCACTCGTGGGGCAGGTACAAGGCTGGGGCTAAGGAGACGGAAAAATCGCGCGGGCGCCTTACCGCAACCGTCAGCCTTGTACCTGCTCCACGAATGGTAACTTTAGTGCACTACTACTCTTCTCATGCACTCGAAGTTTTTGTGAAAATGTCTGATTTAGGGCTTTTGGATGAGGCTCAGCAAGTTTCTAATTGGAACCATATGTCTATTTTCACTCATTAAAAAGTTAATTAGTCCGTTTTAGTTAATTAGCGAACTCAGTAGTAATTGTCGCGCATTTTCTGACTTCCGCCAGCACAAGTAATGCGGTTTCGAGAAAATTATCCTTTACCTCGAATACGCTAATTTTATGAATTTTTGTCACTCTTACGTGAAACACTCTGTATATAAAAAGTTTCGGTACGGTGCATTTACTTTTCTTTTCGTCAATCATTTGGTATAGACCTTTTTTCGTGTACTCTCATCCCCAGCCGCCCGATAGGCATATCCGGTATGGGCAACGAAAAAATAATAAAATATTTCAACCTTCAAATAGTAAAAAAAGAGAGGGGAGGCAAAGCGAAAATGGGTAACGGTTACGCTTATATCCTAAATGTATTCTATTGGCGTGGCGACGGCAAAACAATGTTTTCGCCCACACTGGAAGTGAGGCAATCAAGATTGCAGCGCCTTAAGATGGCAGTGGGCAGTCGCTGGAGGTGATGCCACAGCTTCGCTGGCCAACCACCTTCACAGCGTGGATTGGAGCTTTGACTTTTTATTTAAGCAAACTTCTACGGCACGGCTAGACCGTATTGAAGTCGCGAGCCAGTTCTCCAAAAACATTATGCCCCCCCAAACACACACACACACATATATATATATATATATATATATATATATATATATATATATATATATATATATATATATAAACAGGTTAAAAGTGTATTCAAACGTTTTAGTTAATCAGCTAACTAATTACCGCTTTCGGCCTTTTTTCTAGAGGCCGCCATGGTCGTCAACTAGGGCCGAGAGCTAAAAAACTCATAATTCAAGTTTTCTTCTTTTTTTTAATTTGTGGCCGACTAAAACAAGCACACTGTATATCATCTGCATATATTAGTATCAGTCAGGACTGCGCTATTTTTTGCGCTTGCCTATAGTATGAAAGGTCAACGCCAGCTTTTTCCTAGCCTCCCGCATTCCAGTTGATGGTCGCCAGGCCAAAAAGCAGATTTTTAACTGTTGTATGTTGTTGTGTTGTTGTTGTTGTTGTTGTTGTTGTTGTTGTTGTTGTTGGCGTTGTTGTTGGTGTTCTTGTTGTTGTTGTTGCTGCTGCTGCTGCTGCTGCTTGCTGTTGTTGTTGTTGTTGTGTTGTTTTTTTGTGGCTGTTGTTATTATTGTTGTTGTTGTTGTCGTTGTTGTTTACGAGTCGAGGAAAAGGAAGGTGTTTATTTAACGGGTTGTCTGAAGAATACAACAAAAAAAGTCAACAAATTTTTACCTATATTCGCGGCGAAAAGTTTCGCTGTCGCCATCTAGCGGAAGCGCGGCACAACCCAAAGTGAGGACGCCGCCGTTGCTTCCCAGGGCTGAATCGGCTTTCGATCAGTCTCGCTGTCTCGATAGTAACTTTTCGTTTTGTCTTTTCTTTTTCTTCTATAACATGTTTTTGCATTCGCCGCGGACGATTACAAATTATGCGTCTGGCAGGCCTTCGTCCCAGGCTTCAATGCTGAAAACTGGAGTGTTCTTATCTTTTTGTCCAGGGCAAAGCACGGTGTTCCATTTTTTTTTTTCACTTTAATTGGCAGTTTTAGGAAACTTGTGATCTAGAGGACTAAAAAGCGCAAAAAAACACGGACGAAGAGACACATACAACACGAACTGGCGCTAACTTTCAACTGATTTAATCAAGGCAAACCACCCAGCACACATGCGTGAACACTCTTTCCCATCATGCCAACCACATCTGATAAAAGCAACCCATAAACAACAAACAACAGATGACAATGATTTAAACATTCGTATCAGTTCAACGTGACAACACAAAACCATCTAGAAAAGAAACTTCCTTGTCATTTAGTAAAATCGAAGGCGTGCTGATGCAGTTGTCACCTGAGCACTTTATAAAATACGCTTCAACTATTTCCCTCTCAGTCTTGTTATTTGCTCTTTTAATAAATTTTGTTAATTCTAACAGGGGATCACACCCGCACCGCATGCAGTGTACTGCAAGGTGTCCTCCCGCTTAGTTACGAACCGCTGGACGATGTTCACGCGCCCTTTCGTTAAAACACCGCCCAGTCTGTCCAATATACACGCGCCCGCACGTTAGCGGAATCTCGTAAACAACATTAGAGGCACAAGCTGTGTACTGAGTGACGTGCTTCTTCGAGCATTGAACACGTTTCTGTCTAGTCATCATAGGACAAACGTTTTGCCAGCTTGCATGGAGCGGAGAAAACAACATTGACATCGTACTTAATTGCTATTTTCTTAAGGTTATGCGACACCTTGTGTAAATAAGGTATCACTTTTCAACTTTTTCTCGCTTACCGTACCCTGTGCTGCCTTCACTTTTGATCTTTTGTAGGAGGCTTTCACACGCTGGTAATCAAGCAGGCGGGGTAGTCCGCCCTGTCTAAGCGTTCTACCTGAAGTTCAAAGCTAGTCGTCAAAGCGTGACTGTCGTCAACTTTAACGATGAGTTTTCAGTGCAAAAAACGGGTGTTTGTATTGATTCCTGCAGTAGCGCCAGTTTTCTGTGATAGTTTCTTAGCATCCATGGACAAGCGCATATTGGAAGGCCTTAATGAAATGCATGTGCTTAAGATTTTTAGATATGTAGACGATTTTCTGGTTATTGTGGATGATCACTCGGGGATGTGTTTTAATGATGTTGTTACAAATGTCTGTCAACTTGTTTGAGGCCAAGTCGGACGGATTGAAGTTCACCTGGGAGCTTCCCATGGACAACTGCATTCAGTTTTTAGACCTACAGCTTACTTTTACAGATGAACACGTGTGCTGGTTGTACAAACCACGTTCAAAAAATAGCCTCTTGTCTTTTGATAGCGCTCATTGTAAGCTGATAAAGCGAGGAATTGCTCTCACCTGTCTCCAGGCTGCTCTGACAAAAAGCTGCCATCACGCTTTGACGACTAGCTTTGAACTTCAGGCAGAACGCTTAGACAGGGCGGGATACCCCGCCTGCTTGATTACCAGCGTGTGTGAAAGCCTCTTAGAAAAGATCAAAAGTAAAGGCAACACACGGGACGGTAAGCAAGAAAAAGTTTAAAAATCAAGAGTTCAAGTGATACCTTATGTACACAAGGTGTAGCATAACCTTAAAAAAATAGGAATTAAGTACAATGTCAATGTTGTTTTCTCCGTTCCATGCAATCTGGCAGAAATTTGTCTTATGATGACTAGACAGAAACGTGTTCAATACTCGAAGAAGCACGTCACTCAGTACACAGCTTGTGCCTCTTATGTTGTTTACGAGATTCCGCTAACGTGCGGGCGCGTCTATATTGGACACACTGGGCGGTGTTTTAACAAAAGGACGTGTGAACATCGTCTAGCGGTTCGTTACAAAGCGGGGGACACCTTGCAGTACACTGCATGCGGTGCGGGTGTGATCCCCTGCTAGAATTAACAAAATTTATTAAAAGAGCAAATAAGAAGACTGGGAGGGAAATAGTTGAAGCGTATTTTATAAAGTCTTCAGGTGACAACTGCGTCAACACGCCTTCGATTTTACTAAATGACAAGGGAACCATCTTTTCTTTACTTCACCTCGTCCTACGATGGACTAGAGGACAAAGCCACGGGCCGCCAGGTCCAATCATGTTCCACGCTAAACTATGACACGCTTAGCATTGGTTAGGTTTGGACGAATAATGCTCCGTATCCAAAAACGCTGTGTCATTTTTATAGCTCCAACACTGCAAAGAGCCAGTACATCGTGGCTTTCTTTGCAATGTAAAATTGTTGAGTCACCCATTGCTCGATCCAAACCACTGTCCACCCATTCCCATCAGTGATCCGAGACGCGGGCACCGATACGTGCATCAAAGCGAAATACCTCGCAATGTCAAAGTGGCTCGTGATTGGATCTGGCGGTTCTTAGCTTCTGCCTTTAGTCCATCGTAGGGTGAGACGAAGTATAGATGGTCTTGTGTAGTCAGGTTGAACTGACACGAATGTGTAAATCATTGTCATCTGTTGTTTGTTGTTTATGGGTTGCTTTTATCAGATGGGGTTGGCATGATGGGAAAGAGTGTTCACGCATGTGTGCTGGGTGGTTTGTCTTGATTAAATCAGTTGAAAGTTAGCGCCAGTCCGTGTTCTATGTGTCCCTTCGTCCGTGTTTTTTTTTTTTCGCGCTTTTTAGTTTTTTAGGTTACAATGAACTACCTAGCCCAATCCAAAGTTTTAATTCGGGAAAATTTCTCTTGTCCCACTTCCTTGGACAACACTCAGTCACCATTGTTGTCCTGGTTTCCTCCCTTGAGATAAACTTACTAGTTATTTATCCCGATTGTTGTATCTTTAAAAAATCAGGGCACTCCTGTACCCATTTGTTTTTATGCACATACTGGACTTTACCAAGCTTAATAAAATCACCAGGAGCACCACGTTTATTATTTTAGTAACTACAGTAGAGAAGCGAATGACCCCAGCATATAAAGTGTGGATGACCGAGTCTTTACAGAGTTAATGAAAAAACAAATGTTGCATTCTGAAGAAGCTCACAATTTAAAAGCATACCTCGAATTAAAAGAAAAAAATGAAAACAAACCGTTATGCAAAATTTAAAATTAGAAGAAAAAATAAACATAGGCAAGCTTCTAGTGGAAATCGTTTGGTCAAATTATCTTTATTAACGAGTTATCTCGTTAAGATCGTGCATTTAAACTAACAAATCATTTGATCGACAGCTAACGATTCAGCGACAGACATTTGAGACATTGTACAGATGTAGACGTTTTGTGATGACCGTAATGACAGTATAATAAAAAAAGAGACATGTGAGATTTCTTTAAATCGGACCCGCGAGTGAAGAAAGTACTTTTGTGGTCCAAATTACTGTCAATAAAACACAACAAACCCTAGGATCGCAGCCAGTATTTTGAGACGTTAAATGACATTTTGTCTTGCTGGCCATAAGCCGTCTATAATAATGAACACTCGTAGTGTTGAGCCTAAACGTTCAGCAACGCACCTTTTATTGCACAAAAAGAAACAAAATCCCAATGGCGTGTACTGATGGGCGAAATAGTGAAACATCAGCATATGTATTTTATCTTTTTTCGATCACAACACTACGCCGCAGCTACTGCACAGTAATAAAGGCAAAACTTCTTCCAATGTGAAATTCTCGGACCCGATTTGTTGAACAGACACAGCAGCATTCTTTCGTTTCGCACATCATAAAACGGACTTCATTCTTTCAACTTTGCAGCACGACAGGTGACACGGACGACACGGCGAAAGAAATGCGGGCGCGGGGGAAAGGAAAGGCGGATTATCCGATTATCGTTGGCGCCGAGTCTTGCCAGGGGAAACCGTACGGAGAACGAAACAGACACTCGCGAAGGAAAAAAAAAACTTTCAGCCTTTCCACTTTGGTGAAGAAGGAAGAGCAGCGGAGCTGTACTATGTGCCGCCGTCGCTCATAGATGGCGGTAGCTGTCCAGAGGGTTGTGTCGAGATTTATTTGTCCACGGACATGAAACTGGGGAACCTGGCAATTAACAGCTCCGCTGTAAAAAGCAAAACATAATACAATATACAACACGATTCGTCGTGAAAGCATCTGATAAGGGTTCGAGTACACCATCTCGCTCGCCCACTTCTTTATGCTCTGTTTTAATACAATCTCTACTTCCTCGGATATGGATGGAAACCTAAGCAGATAGCAAGTTGTCTGCTTCTTGCCCAGGAGCTACGGTGACCTCAGAACGACGCCGAGCTCTGATTGGCTTTGATTGAGAGGACAGTGCGTAGGCCTCAGCGCTAGATGCCTTGAGATCTACCCCCAATGTGTTTTTCAATCAGCCAATAAGAGCTCGGCGTTCTGACATCATCGCAACCCCTGGGCAAGAAGCACACGGACGTGCACTGCGCATACCTTTTTCGGTTTCGTAAGTTGTGTCACCGCTGAGAGAACAATAGCGAACCACCGCGCCGCGTCCGAAAGAAAGCAATCACGCCGTACCGCTATATGTCGCGCGAATCACGGGAATCACGTGACATTCACGTGCTGCTCAGTGGTGACCCCTAGCGTGGTTCTCGCCGCGAAAGCAGCGATTCTCAGCCTTATGTGTGCTCAATACAAAAGGCTAAATGAAAATAAAAATTGTCTTTCTGAAAAAGTGGCTTCAAAAATCTCGCAAGTTGAGATTTTTTAACAAGTTTGGAGCAGGATATATAATTTTAATTCATAAACGCTACGAACACGTACAATACATCATCAGAGGGCTTACCTTCACAGCTACCCAGCGGTAGCTGTTTTATGACATAGTGTTTAGAGATTCACTTTGAACAACACTGAATAGTATAAGCCAAAAGTGCTCAGAGTAGCAAGTTTGCGATGAAAAAGAACATAAAAGCTACGAGTATATTGTTCTATTCTATAAATAGTCTCTAATAGTCTCTATTAGGCGAAAATAAATAAGTAGTCCGAGTGAAGTCAATAGCTGGTAAACAACGGCCAAAATTGTAAAAAAAAAAATGTCAAATAGAGTTGTTTCATTGGTTCCACCAGGTGTCATTTTATATGCGGACCACAAGTTCGTCTGCTACTTGCGCAGGGTCACCGTTATTAGATTAGCTCAGTCACGTGAACTGCTCATAGACGCGTGCTTGCACGAGCAGTACCCCCTTCACTAACCACGACTCGCCTCCCGTCGTTCGACGCGCCGGACAGCTGCTACGGAGCAGCAGCGTATTCTATGGAATTCGTACGTCTCGAAGCGCAGCGTCTATACTTCTCGTTCTCCAGCTTCCGTCCGAGCGCAGCCAAAGCTACGTGTGGCCGGAGCCAATCACACGCCGGCAACAGGTCACGCGATCTCGCCTGCACTTTTGTATCACTCCGCTTCGCCGCTGGCCGTCCGCGCCTCCCGCACTCGCCGAGTATTTCGTCTGCTACGGGTGTTTCAACGGTATCGTCTGCTACAGGTTTAAAACGTGTCCTTTCACGTTCTGAAATTTAGTCACAGGGGATGTCAGTACGTAGGCCGGCCGCTGGCGTCTGTGTCCGAGCTTTCGATCCTGTTCGGCATTTCGGCATAGTTTCGAGATGTAAGTACACGTTCCAACGTGCCCGATGACCCGACCGTTGATGTTTCCTTGTATTGTTTGGATATACCGGGGCTCGAGGCGCAGGCCTTTCCACCAGCTTCTCGGCGTTCAACGTGATCGGCAGGTAAAGGGGTGCCCTGATTTCGCCGCGTATCAGTGAATTGTAGTGGCCCGGACGCTTTTCTTGTTTACAACGCATTCGCGGTACGACGCGGCCGGAGTCTCCTGCCGAATTTGAAAGTAGACATTCATCACGACCTTTCGCGCCTGACGCCCAAACGTGCCTTTGCGAAAGGACGTTTTGAAACGACTCGGTGAGGAAAGCAGCGAAGCACGCTGCACATGATTCGGCCATTACGGGAACAAAATCACACAGAAAACCGAGCGAGCGCTGCAGCAGTGTTGCCAGCGGATGTACGTGTTTTCACCAAACCACATGCATTGACATATATTAATAAAAACATAAACTTCCGACAATTCATTCCTTTAGTTGCAAATCATTCTCAGCAGTACACATCTGGAATATTGTGCAACGTTTACGCACAAAACAGCTATTTAAAAAAAGATAAATATATATACTTTTGCGGACTACTTTGTGGTGCGTAGGAATGCTCTTCTCGAAGTTGCGAACCGTCCCCAGCCTTTGGCTGCGCTCGGACGGAAGCTGAAACGAAGTATAGATGGCGTTCTACCGTACTCTATTAAAAAAAAAAAAAAAAAAAGCTTTGAAATCGAGGAATCTAGATGGCGCTTCAAACCACACGCGCCCAGAGCCGTTTATTGAGAGAGTTTGGCCATACATTGGTTTGAATAGGCGAGCATCTCGGGGCCAACCACAGGCCGCGAAACAGCCCCTAGCGGTGGTCGTGTGCTTTAAATTTGTGACACGACTATACTTCGTTTCACCTTATGTGCGAGCGAAGGCAAAACTGGAAGCGCGAGCACGGAAGCTCCGTGCGTTCAGGCTTTGCTCGAGCGCACGAGCTGGGGAGAAATGCAAAAAGCGCTGGTCTCGCGCTTCTAGCTTTGGCTTCGCTCGCAGATAAAGTGAAACGAAGTATAATTTGAGCCGTGCCGAGCGGGACTCCGCGTCTCAAGACGCTCGCGCACCCCACCCTTTGCACTGCTTTCTTTCAGCCAGTCTCAGGACGCTGTTCTAGCAGTGCAGACAAAGGCATGGGCACGAGCGCGTGGCTTTGGAAGGTGCCTCCTATGCACGAGGTCTCGTACAAACAAAGCGTTTCGCTGAGCTAGGCTCACGCGCCTGTACCTTTGTCTTCACTGCAGACATTTGTGAGATGGAGTAGAGGTCTCCTGATTGGTCGACGCTGTGTCACAAATTTAGTTTACGCTCTAAGCGCGGGGGGAATC
>JAZHYW010056773.1:0-47598 GCA_037355805.1 Ixodes ricinus
ACAACACTACTCGTAAGGCGATATCTCGAACGGACGGCCGTATTTTGAGAAAAAAGAGGTCGATGATTGAACAAGGCCGACGAGGCGCGTGACGTCAAGATACCTAGTTTCCTCCTCTCTTCGCTTCGCTCCCTCAAGGCGGCGAGGCGGACAAGACGCGAGGCCGTTCCCTCTCCTTCTCGGAAAAACATGACGTCAACAAACCTGTCAAATGCGCCTCCTTTTCTTGAAAAATACGGTCATCCGTTTGAGATATCGCTGTATGAGTGATGTTTTGGTGTTTGTAGCATCTCGTTGCACGCTTTTGCCGCGTGTTTTGTGGAATCCAGATTTCAGTTCAGCATCCCTTTAAGCTTCTACAGAAAATAGTGAATAATGTTCTACTTCTGTTATTGAATCACGCACTCGAAGTTTCCATCCTTTCAATCTTCTTCCGTACAGAGCCCACCTTAAGGGATACTTCAGCAAAATTTGAAATATACCTAGTTTTGAACACGATCGCGTTAAAAACTGGGTTGGAATATGATCCACAATATCCGTAAATGACAATCGCACGTTTGTGTTTTGAGCCTGGTGGCTGTATTTTCGTTATAAACGGCCCACTCTGGCAAGCGCTCGGAGAACAGCCAGCGGAGACCACGTGACACCCAACGCAATCGTGACGTAGTTCGTCTTGGGACGAGCAAAGCTACGGCGATGCTGACGTCGAGAGGATGGCCTATCGTCGTTCCAGCCACCGAAGCGGCTGCTTTTGTACGAATTTTGAGTGACGGATTAATCTTCTATAATCTTTGTAGAGGGACAATAGCGACTTCTCGGTCACACAAAGGGATTCTCGGGAAGAGGGGAGTTGCTCATTCCCCTCTTCTCTCGTCGTGGCCGGAGGCGAGACACTCACCGTCACTAGCCGTCAAGGTTCCTAGACGGGCATTACAAGCGAGGCGTTAGCGACAACCACCAGGTGCTCTTTGCTAATCGTTTAATTCGTTTTAAAATTCATTTTCGTGTCTTTGTTAACAGGATATTGGTGTGTCTGATGTGATACTGCTCCTTTGAACACATATAGACCAAAAAATAGGCGCCGAAATTTCGTTGTAGTATTCCTTTAAAGGGGCCCTGTAATCCTATTTAAGCGTCAACCTTTTTTTGCAGTTTCCACGTCTCTTGTGGTTCGAGCAACCGAGCGGGCACGGAAGAGTAACTAAATATCAGTGCGTCATATTTTAACCAGACGACGCGGAAACCTCCTCCCACGAGTGCGCCCCGCGGTGTCGAACGCGCGCGGTATGTGACGAAATCGGGGCGTTTTTGGTCCTTACGTAGCCGAGGAGAGAGAGCTGCCCCGTTCCCACGCAGCTCTCTCTCCTCGGCCTCACCTCCTTCCCTGTCTTCCTCCCTCCCCCATTCCTCAGTCACCGCGGCAGGGGAATCATCCGGCGCGGGAAAAGGGGGGACAGATGTCCATGACGTCATGAATGGAGAGGACCCTGTAATGAAGAGGTCCCGGGTTCGATACCCGGACCAGGCGGATTTTTTCGGTCGCGCACCGTCACCTAGCTGTGTTTGGAAATTTGTGTTTGTCCTTTGTCCCTCTTGTTCCCCTTCTCCAGGGATTATTTTCGTCATTTTTTGCTTGTTTTGTAATTTTAATATGCCGATACATTTTAAAATAAAGCGAATTGCGAGAAAATAAAACCAATTAAGTTACACGATATACATAATGTCTGTGCGTAGTGCTCTTACGTGGTTCAGTGTGTTAAAAAACAGCAAAGGTCGTTGCAGGGCGGGTCCCCTTTAACTGTTTTAAATATTCGTTTTTCCTGGAACGATAAAAACTGGAACAACAGAAATGGATCAGTTCGTTAACTCGAATTTGATAGATTTGTATTAGAAAAACAGTAGGCTCTTTAGTATGGTGCCTGTGAGTCTACTAGTGAAGTGTATGTGACTGTTTTTGTACTATTTTTCAACTAGCTATATTCCGTTTTTATGGCTTTCTTAGTTTTGTTCCATGGGGTGAGTGCATCTTTAATTGTTTGTCTTTTTGAATGGATATGTATGTTTCTTTCCACTCCTGCAGTGACCTCATTGAGGTCGCAGTATTGTCAAATAAATAAATAAAGCCGGCGCGCCCGCACCGTGGCGTCACTGTAGCCAGGCCAGCGAGGAAAAGCGAGAGTCGGCTGGGCGCTGGGCTTTGCTGCGACGACGTGCCGACGGGGCGGCCTGTAGCTTCGATTGAAATATGTACGAATGTCACTTATCGGTGCGTGACGACGACGTAATTAATCGAATTACAGCTTTTATAATCAGAAGTCCATCTAAAACTCTGAATTTTTAGGGTTTGCTATTAAGTTATGACAACTGAAAACACTTACGGTAAATATTAGCGACTACACCATTTCCAGAATTAGTTAACTTGATCTCCTTTATAAAACCAAAGCGCTGCTCTGCAATCACATATTGATTCTTTGGAAACATGTTTGACGTCCATGCTTACCACACAATTATAAAATATGTGAAAGAATATTTTATGCCTAGCGCCTTCCAAATGGTTCTCTGAAATATAAAATAAAATGACGGCACGCCCTCTAGTTTCCACTCACAGGTTGGACGGCCATGAGACAACTTCCTTTTAACACAGGATGTGTTATATGGCTGGCACCTAACCATGTCCGGTTAGGTGCCAGCAACAGAACGACGACAGGCCGACAGCCAGCTGAGCCTCTTCCTCGAGTGCCTCCGTGTTACTCAAAGTTACTCCTGGCCGGGGAAAACATCGCGTGTTCCGACATACAGCGGCGCTCTGCTCCGTGAAACAAGCGCGCTATGGGCTTCCCCAGTGAAAGAGCGCAAGCAGAGAGAGAGAGAGAGAGAGAGAAATAGAGCGTGCACAGCAAACAGAGAAAACAAACATTCGATTCGTTAGGGCGTGCTCCGGTTGCGCGCTGTCCCCTGCGGCGCTGTAGAGTATCTATCTAGTTTTAAAGAGAGGGAGCAACTGAAACTATATAGTTCGTAATTTAATGGTGGATGCAGTGGCGTAGGCAGGGGTGGTTTGGGGATCACGCTCGGCGGCGAAAACCCTCTCTCCTCGCTCGGCTATAGAAACGGTGACGTAGCTGACGTAACAAAACGAAGCGCGCAGGCTTTAGTGGAGAGTTTTAGTAGATCATTCCGATACCTCCGATACCCCCGATAACGATACAATTCATACGCAAAGGCGGCGCGGGGTATCGGGTATCGTTATCGGAGTCATCGGAACGATCTACTACAACTCTCTAGATTCTAGAAGGTGTTGCACTACCCCGCCATCGCAGCTTCGCTTACGGGACCCGGAAGAGGGCGGAGGGATTGACGTCACTGGCGCTTTTTGCTCGCTTAATTTCGGCTCGAAGACATGTACAAGGGTGATCAATTCTCGACCCGCAACGCCTACTACGAATTTTACAGATAAGCCTGTGTACACTCTTAAAAAAAAGCTCGTGCGTCTACTTTCCCGCACTACACTCGGAGAGTCAATCACCGCAACTTACGGAGGCAGGTCAGCGAATAACGACGCCGAAACATAAGTTTTAGACCAAAAAATGCAGTCTGAGTTGTGACATTAAGCAATGCAAAACGTCACGCTTGGATTCCCTCAATGCCGCAACTCACACTGCGTTTTTCGTCTAAACATATGTTTCAGCATCGTCATTCGCTGAGCCGCCTACACCAATGGCATCTCTCTGGCCAACCAGAAGCCGAAAAGAATCCCCCTAGCGGTGGTAGCGAGAAACAGGTTTACGACAAGAGCCTAAGGGTTAAATGTACTAACTCTTCATGGTTGAAAATATGGTGCACGTGATGTTTCGATTATGATCATGGAAAAGATGCAAGAAACGAATGTGCCGCTCGAACTTTGTTTTGCTCGGACAGAGTGTGACCGCTGGGACGGCAGGTTTCCGGCCTCGGCACCGTGGCGTACGCATTATGTCGATCGTTCCGCTAGTCGACGCTCTTCCACCATATGATTTTAGAGTACCGTGATTGAAACATCACGCGCACCATATTTTCTGTGACCGAGAATTACTCCGACACAATTAATTTCGTTTCTCGCGACCACCACCAGAGTAATATTTCCGGCTTCTGGTTGGCCCCATTCGAATTTGTGAAAGACGCCCTGGAACACGCCGAGCTCGCTTTCGGCCAATGGTGCCTCCTACATGTGCACTCCTATACATCCCAATGAATGGCCAAACTCTCCTATATACGGCTCTGATCGAACCACATAATTGATAATAAGGCGCTCTGATAACAATGCGAAGCACGTGGCGCTCACCACATACGTTTCCCAGTAAAGATTACTGTAGCGCAAAGCTGCGGCGGTGACGGCAGCAGGCGACGTGGGAGTGACGTCACTAGCCTTTCATACAGGGTGTTTGACGTGAGTGACAAAATCCTAAAATTAGTGTATTCGAGAATTAAAATGATAATTTTCTCGGGACGGCACTACTCGTGGTGGCGGACGTCAGAAAATGCGCGATACTTACTAATTAGCTCGGTAATTAAGGAAAAATTATTAATCAACTTTTTAATTAGTAAAAAATATACATGAGGTTCCAATTAGAATCTTGCTGAGCGTCATCGAAAACCACTAAATCAGTAATTTTCCAGAAAGACTTTGAGTGCGTGAGAAGCGCATACTCCGTTTCACCTTATGTTGTACCGCAGCGAAGGCTAGAAGCGCGAGCTCTCAACGTTCGTAGCTGCCCGGGTATGTGCCGCCGAGATGTGCCCTAGAGCAGGGAGCTTGCGCCCGTAGCCTTCCTTGCGGTACATTATAAGGTGAAATAAGAGTATAGTAGTGCACTAAAGTTACCACTCGTGGGGCAGGTACAAGGCTGGGGCTAAGGAGACGGAAAAATCGCGCGGGCGCCTTACCGCAACCGTCAGCCTTGTACCTGCTCCACGAATGGTAACTTTAGTGCACTACCTCTTCTCATGCACTCGAAGTTTTTGTGAAAATGTCTGATTTAGGGCTTTTGGATGAGGGCTCAGCAAGTTTCTAATTGGAACCATATGTCTATTTTCACTCATTAAAAAGTTAATTAGTCCGTTTTAGTTAATTAGCGAACTCAGTAGTAATTGTCGCGCATTTTCTGACTTCCGCCAGCACAAGTAATGCGGTTTCGAGAAAATTATCCTTTTACCTCGAATACGCTAATTTTATGAATTTTTGTCACTCTTACGTGAAACACTCTGTATATAAAAAGTTTCGGTACGGTGCATTTACTTTTCTTTCGTCAATCATTTGGTATAGACCTTTTTTCGTGTACTCTCATCCCCAGCCGCCCGATAGGCATATCCGGTATGGGCAACGAAAAAATAATAAAATATTTCAACCTTCAAATAGTAAAAAAGAGGGAGAGGCAAAGCGAAAAATGGGTAACGGTTACGCTTATATCCTAAATGTATTCTATTGGCGTGGCGACGGCAAAACAATGTTTTCGCCCACACTGGAAGTGAGGACAATTCAAGATGGGCGCCAGACAGGTCGCTGGAGGTGATGCCACAGCTTCGCTGGCCAACCACCCTCTAGCGTGGATTGGAGCTTTGACTTTTTATTTAAGCAAACTTCTACGGCACGGCTAGACCGTATTGAAGTCGCGAGTCAGTTCTCCAAAAACATTATGCCCCCCCCAAAAAAATAAATAAATATATATATATATATATATATATATATATATATATATATATATATATATATATATATATATATATATATATATATATATAACAGGTTAAAAGTGTATTCAAACGTTTTAGTTAATCAGCTAACTAATTACAGCTTTCGGCCTTTTTCCTAGAGGCCGCCATGGTCGTCAACTAGGGGCCGAGAGCTAAAAAACTCATAATTCAAGTTTTCATCTCTCTTTTTTTTAATTTGTTGGCCGACTAAAACAAGCACACTGTATATCATCTGCATATATTAGTATCAGTCAGGACTGCGCTATTTTTTGCGCTTGCCTATAGTATGAAAGGTCAACGCCAGCTTTTTCCTAGCCTCCCGCATTTCCAGTTGATGGTCGCCAGGCCAAAAAGCAGATTTTTAACTGTTGTATGTTGTTGTGTTGTTGTTGTTGTTGTTGTTGTTGTTGTTGTTGTTGTTGTTGTTGTTGTTGTTGTTGTTGTTGTCGTTGTTGTTGTTGTTGTTGCTGTTGTTGTTGTTGCTGCTGCTGCTGCTGCTGCTGCTGCTGCTGCTGTTTTTGTTGTTGTGGTTGTTTTTTTTGTGGCTGTTGTTATTATTGTTGTTGTTGTTGTCGTTGTTGTTTACGAGTCAAGGAAAAGGAAGGTGTTTATTTAACGGGTTGTCTCAAGAATACAACAAAAAAAAGTCAACAAATTTTTACCTATATTCGCGGCGAAACGTTTCGCTGTCGCCATCTAGCGGAAGCGCGGCACAACCCAAAGTGAGGACGCCGCCGTTGCTTCCCAGGGCTGAATCGGCTTTCGATCAGTCTCGCTGTCTCGATAGTAACTTTTCGTTTTGTCTTTTCTTTTTCTTCTATAACATGTTTTTGCATTCGCCGCGGACGATTACAAATTATGCGTCTGGCAGGCCTTCGTCCCAGGCTTCAATGCTGAAAACTGGAGTGTTCTTATCTTTTTGTCCAGGGCAAAGCACGGTGTTCCATTTTTTTTTTTCACTTTAATTGGCAGTTTTAGGAAACTTGTGATCTAGAGGACTAAAAAGCGCAAAAAACACGGACGAAGAGACACATACAACACGAACTGGCGCTAACTTTCAACTGATTTAATCAAGGCGAACCACCCAGCACACATGCGTGAACACTCTTTCCCATCATGCCAACCACATCTGATAAAAACAACCCATAAACAACAAACAACAGACGACAATGATTTAAACATTCGTATCAGTTCAACGTGACAACACAAAACCATCTAGAAAAGAAACTTCTTGTCCTTTAGTAAAATCGAAGGCGTGCTGATGCAGTTGTCACCTGAGCACTTTATAAAATACGCTTCAACTATTTCCCTCCCAGTCTTCTTATTTGCTCTCTTAATAAAGTTTGTTAATTATAGCAGGGGATCACACCCTGCACCACATGCAGTGTACTGCAAGGTATCCTCCCGCTTAGTTACGAACCGCTGGACCATGTTCACGCGCCCTTTCGTTAAAACACCGCCCAGTCTGCCCAATATACTCGCGCCCGCACGTTCGCGGAATCTCGTAAACAACAGTTGAGGCACAAGCTGTGCACTGAGTGACGTGCTTCTTCGAGCATTGAACACGTTTCTGTCTGAGTCGTCATAGGAGAAAGTTTTGCTAGCTCGCATGATACGGAGAAAACAGCATTGACATCGTACTTAATTGATTATAATGCAAATAAATGCAAAGGTGCAAGCGAGCTGGACAAGAATGATGAAAATAATCCCTGGAGAAGGGGAACAACTTGGGACAAAGGACAAACACAAATCTCCAAACACAGCTATGGTGACTGGTACGCGACCGAAAAATCCGCCTGGGCCGGGGTATCGAACCCGGGACCACCTGTAATGGAGAGGTCCCGGGTTCGATACCCGGACCAGGCTGGATTTTTTCGGTCACGCTGTCAATCACCTTGCTTGGAGGCTGTGTTGTCCTTTGTCCCTTTTGTTCCCCTTCTCCAGGGATTATTTTCATCATACTTAGTGCTATTTTCTTAAGGTTATGCGACACCTTGTGTAAATAAGGTATCACTTTTCACTTTTTCTCGCTTACCGTACCCTGTGCTGCCTTCACTTTTTATCTTTTGTAGGAGGCTTTTACACGCTGGTAATCAAGCAGGCGGGGTAGTCCGCCCTGTCCAAGCGTTCTACCTGAAGTTCAAAGCTAGTCGTCAAAGCGTGACTGTCGTCAACTTTAACGATGAGTTTTCAGTGCAAAAAACGGGTGTTTGTATTGATTCCTGCAGTAGCGCCAGTTTTCTGTGATAGTTTCTTAGCATCCATGGACAAGCGCATATTGGAAGGCCTTAATGAAATGCATGTGCTTAAGATTTTTAGATATGTAGACGATTTTCTGGTATTGTGGATGATCACTCGGGGATGTGTTTTAATGATGTTGTATTCTGTTGACATTTCTGTTGGTCCCCTTGTTTGAGGCCAAGTCGGACGGATTGAAGCTCACCTGGGAGCCTCCTATGGACAACTGCATTCAGTTTTTAGACCTACGTTTTACTTTTACAGATGAACACGTGTGCTGGTTGTACAAACTACGTTCAAAAAATACCCTCTTGTCTTTTGATAGCGCTCATTGTAAGCTGGATAAAGCGAGGAATTGCTCTCACCTGTCTCCGGGCTGCTCTGACAAAGCTGCCATCACGCTTTGACGACTAGCTTTGAACTTCAGGCAGAACGTTTAGACAGGCGGGATACCCCGCCTGCTTGATTACCAGCGTGTTGAGAGCCTCTTAGAAAAGATCAAGAGTAAAGGCAACACACGGGACGGTAAGCAAGAAAAAGTTTAAAAATCAAGAGTTCAAGTGATACCTTATGTACACAAGGTGTAGCATAACCTTAAAAAAATAGGAATTAAGTACAATGTCAATGTTGTTTTCTCCGTTCCATGCAATCTGGCGAAATTTGTCTTATGATGCTAGACAGAAACGTGTTCAATACTCGAAGAAGCACGTCACTCAGTACACAGCTTGTGCCTCTTATGTTGTTTACGAGATTCCGCTATCGTGCGGGCGCGTCTATATTGGACACACTGGGCGGTGTTTTAACAAAAGGACGTGTGAACATCGTCTAGCGGTTCGTTACAAAGCGGGGGACACCTTGCAGTACACCGCATGCGGTGCGGGTGTGATCCCCTGCTAGAATCAACAAAATTTATTAAAAGAGCAAATAAGAAGACTGGGAGAGAAATAGTTGAAGCGTATTTTATAAAGTCTTCGAGGTGACAACTGCGTCAACACGCCTTCGATTTTACTAAATGACAAGGAACCATCTTTTCTTGCTTCACCTCGTCCTACGATGGACTAGAGGACAAAGCCACGGGCCGCCAGGTCCAATCACGTTCCACGCTAAACTATGACACGCTTAGCATTGGTTAGGTTTGGACGAATAATGCTCCGTATCCAAAAACGCTGTGTCATTTTTATAGCTCCAACACTGCAAAGAGCCAGTACATCGTGGCTTTCTTTGCAATGTAAAATTGTTGAGTCACCCATTGCTCGATCCAAACCACTGTCCGCCCATTCCCATCAGTGATCCGAGACGCGGGCACCGATACGTGCATCAGAAGCCGAAATACCTCGCAATGTCAAAGTGGCTCGTGATTGGATCTGGCGGTTCTTAGCTTCTGCCGTTAGTCCATCGTAGGGTGAGACGAAGTATAGATGGTCTTGTGTAGTCAGCGTTGAACTGATACGAATGTGTAAATCATTGTCATCTGTTGTTTGTTGTTTATGGGTTGCTTTTATCAGATGGGGTTGGCATGATGGGAAAGAGTGTTCACGCATGTGTGCTTGGGTGTTTGTCTTGATTAAATCAGTTGAAAGTTAGCGCCAGTCCGTGTTCTATGTGTCCCTTCGTCCGTGTCCTTTTCTTTTTTTCGCGCTTTTTAGTTTTTTAGGTTACAATGAACTACCTAGCCCAATCCAAAGTTTTAATTCAGGAAAATTTCTCTTGTCCCACTTCCTTGGACAACACTCAGTCACCATTGTTGTCCTGGTTTCCTCCTTGAGATAAACTTACTAGTTCATTTATCCCGATTGTTGTATTTTAAAAAATCAGGGCACTCCTGTACCCATTTGTTTTTATGCACATACTGGACTTTACCAAGCTTAATAAAATCACCAGGAGCACCACGTTTATTATTTTAGTAACTACAGTAGAGAAGCGAATGACCCCAGCATATAAAGTGTGGATGACCGAGTCTTTACAGAGTTAATGAGAAACAAATGTTGCATTCTGAAGAAGCTCACAATTTAAAAGCATACCTCGAATTAAAGAAAAAATGAAAACAAACCGTTATGCAAAATTTAAAGTTGAAAAAAAAATAAACATAGGCAAGCTTCTATACTTGTTTCAGCTTCCGTCCGAGCGCAGCCAAAGCTACGTGTGGCCGGAGCCAATCACATGTCGGCAATAGGTCACGCGATCGCGCCTGCACTTTTGTATCACTCCGCTGCGCCGCCGGTCGTCCGCGCCGCCCGCGCTGGCTGAGTATTTCGTCTGCTACGAGTATATCAACGGTATCGTCTGCTACAGGTTTAAAAAGTGACCTTTCACGTTCTGAAATTTAGTCACAGAGGATGTCAGTACGGACGCTAGCTGCTGGCGTCTGTGTCCAAGCTTTCAACCTGTTCGGCATAGTTTCGAGATGTAAGTACACGTTGCAAGGCGCCCGATGACCCGGCCGTTGATGTTTCCTTGTATTGTCTGGATATACCAGGGCTCGAGGCGCAGTCCTTTCCACCAGCTTCTCGGCGTTCAATGTGATCGGCAGGCAAAGGGGTGCCCTGATTTCGCCGCGTATCAGTGAATTGTAGTGGCCCGGACGCTTTTCTTGTTTACAACGCAGTCGCGGTACGACGCGGCTGGAGTCTCCTGCCGAATTTGAAAGTAGACATTCATTAGGACCTCTCGCGCCTGACGCCCAAACGTGCCTTTGCGAAAGGACGTTTTGAAGCGACTCGGTGAGGAAAGCAGCGAAGCACATGATTCGACGATTACGGGAACGAAATCACACAGAAAAATCGAGCGCTGCAGCCGTGTTGCCAGCGGATGTACGTGTTTTCACCAAACCACATGCGTTTACATTTATTAATAAAAACGTAAACTTCAGATATTTCATTCTTTTAGTTGCGAATCATTCTCAGCAGTACACATCTGGAATATTGTGCAATGTTTACGCACAAAAGAGTTCTTTTTAAAAAAATTACTTTTGCGGACTACTTTGTGGTGCGTAGGAATGCTCTTCTCGAAGTTGCGAACCGTCCCTCAGCCTTTGGCTGCGCTCGGACGGAAGCTGAAACGAAGTATAGTGGAAATCGTTTGGTCAAATTATCTTTATTAACGAGTTATCTCGTTAAGATCGTGCATTTAAACTAACAAATCATTTGATCGACAGCTAACGATTCAGCAACAGACATTTGAGACATTGTACAGATGTAGACGTTTTGTGATGACCGTAATGACAGTATAATAAAAAAAGAGACATGTGAGATTTCTTTAAATCGGACCCGCGAGTGAAGAAAGTACTTTTGTGGTCCAAATTACTGTCAATAAAACACAACAAATCCTAGGATCGCAGCCAGTATTTTGAGACGTTAAATGACATTTTGTCTTGCTGGCCATAAGCCGTCTATAATAATGAACACTCGTAGTGTTGAGCCTAAACGTTCAGCAACGCACCTTTTATTGCACAAAAGAAACAAAATCCCAATGGCGTGTACCGATGGGCGAAATAGTGAAACATCAGCATATGTTTTTTTATCTTTTTCGATCACAACATTACGCCGCAGCTACTGCACAGTAATAAAGGCAAAACTTCTTCCAATGTGAAATCCTCGGGACCCGATTTGTTGAACAGACACAGGAGCATTCTTTCGTTTCGGACATCATAAAACGGACTTCATTCTTTCAACTTTGCAGCACGACAGGTGACACGGACGACACGGCGAAAGAAATGCGGGCGCGGGGAAAAGGAAAGGCGGATTATCCGATTATCGTTGGCGCCGAGTCCTGCCCGTGGAAACCGTACGGAGAACGAAACAGACACTCGCGAAGGAAAAAAAAACTTTCAGCCTTTCCACTTTCGGTGAAGAAGGAAGAGCAGCGGAGCTGTACTATGTGCCGCCATCTATGAGCGACGGCGGCAACCAGACAACCGGCAAGTCTGTTGTCTGGTTGCCACCATCGCTCACAGATGGCGGTAGCTGTCCAGAGGGTTGTGTCGAGATTTATTTGTCCACGGACATGAAACTGGGGAACCTGGCAATTAACAGCTCCGCTGTAAAAGCAAAACATAATACAATATACAACACGATTCGTCGTGAAAGCATCTGATAAGGGGTTCGGTCACACCATCTCGCTCGCCCACTTCTTTATGCTCTGTTTTAATACAATCTCTACTTCCTCGGATATGGATGGAAACCTAAGCAGATAGCAAGTTGTCTGCTTCTTGCCCAGGAGCTACGGTGACCTCAGAACGACGCCGAGCTCTGATTGGCTTTGATTGAGAGGACAGTGCGTAGGCCTCAGCGCTAGATGCCTTGAGATCTACCCCCAATGTGTTTTTCAATCAGCCAATAAGAGCTCGGCGTTCTGACATCATCGCAACCCCTGGGCAAGAAGCACACGGACGTGCACTGCGCATACCTTTTTCGGTTTCGTAAGTTGTGTCACCGCTGAGAGAACAATAGCGAACCACCGCGCCGCGTCCGAAAGAAAGCAATCACGCCGTACCGCTATATGTCGCGCGAATCACGGGAATCACGTGACATTCACGTGCTGCTCAGTGGTGACCCCTAGCGTGGTTCTCGCCGCGAAAGCAGCGATTCTCAGCCTTATGTGTGCTCAATACAAAAGGCTAAATGAAAATAAAAATTGTCTTTCTGAAAAAGTGGCTTCAAAAATCTCGCAAGTTGAGATTTTTTAACAAGTTTGGAGCAGGATATATAATTTTAATTCATAAACGCTACGAACACGTACAATACATCATCAGAGGGCTTACCTTCACAGCTACCCAGCGGTAGCTGTTTTATGATATAGTGTTTAGAGATTCACTTTGAACAACACTGAATAGTATAAGCCAAAAGTGCTCAGAGTAGCAAGTTTGCGATGAAAAAAGAACATAAAAGCTACGAGTATATTGTTCTATTCTATAAATAGTCTCTAATAGTCTCTATTAGGCGAAAATAAATAAGTAGTCCGAGTGAAGTCAATAGCTGGTAAACAACGGCTAAAATTGTAAAAAAAAAAAATGTCAAATAGAGTTGTTTCATTGGTTCCACCAGGTGTCATTTTATATGCGGACCACAAGTTCGTCTGCTACTTGCGCAGGGTCACTGTTATTAGATTAGCTCAGTTACGGAACTGCTCATAGACGCTGCTTGCACGAGCAGTACCCCCTTCACTAACCGACGACTCGCCTCCCTTCGTAAGACGCGCCGGACAGCTGCTATGGAGCAGCAGCGTATTCTATGGAATTCGTACGTCTCGAAGCGCAGCGTCTAGATGGCGTTCTACCGTACTCTATGAAAAAAAAAAAAAAAAAGTTTTGAAACGAAAATCTAGATGGCGTTTCAAACCACACGCGCCAGATTACAGCCGCCATCACTGATCTTCTCTTGCCTTTCTGACGTGCCCAACCACTGAATCGGGCGATGACGAGACCCCACAAAGGCCTATGCTGGTGGAGACGGACACAGTAGAATCTAAAATGGCAATAATCCGTCCTGCTGCGGTAATAATGCAGTGAGGTGAACGGAATAAAAGTGGAAAAAAACTGAAGGTCGGTTATGGCAGCGCCTAAACACAGCTGCCGTAAAGCGTCTATATTAGGAGAGTTTGGACAATGGGCGGAGGAAAGCCCGCCGCCAGCGCCGAAAACTCCCCCGCGGTTAGAGCGTAAACTAAAGGTACGACACAGCGTCGACCAATCAGGAGACCGCGACGTCACAATATTGCAAACGATATTTAAAACGTCAAATAGAAGCGTTCAATCTCGGCCTCTCTACTCCAGCTCACAAATGTCCGCCTAGCTCAGCATAATGCTTTTGTTTGTAAGAGAACTCGTGCATAGGAGGCACTTTCCAAAGCCACGCGCTCGTGCCCACGCCTTTGCCTGCACTGCTGATGTTTGTGCAGATGGACAGTTTGCTCTGGGCCGGCTTGCTAGAACAGCGTCTAATACTCCTGTCAGACGGGCTAGTTTAGTGTCACTACAAGCGAGTGCACTTCAACCCGTCGAAACACACTCCAAGTGTGTTGGTGCTACACGGGAAAACTTAGTGTCACTCCAAAATGATGGCAATGACGATGGGTAAAGTAATGGGCACGCAAAATATTACAGTGCATACGCATATTTTCATAAATAACTTCGTCGTCTTATTAGAAACACGTTACCACACATTGTTGCGCTAAGTCACGAGCTTTAATCCAAATTTAAATCCAATTTGATAATTACGATCAGCCATTACAAGCCAGTGATACACGTCCGCACGCCGGTACGATGCTCATCCAGATCGAAACGAGCAGGGGTAGGGATTGAACCCAGGATTCCTGGGTTCTGCAGCGCGAGCTTTCGCTCCGCGTGCTCCGAGCTGGTGTGCGCGAGCCCACTCGGCCACTCGCCACTCGCCACAACGAAACATCATGGAGTGTGTGGAGGACGAGCTGGAGGGCGATATCCGCGATGTTGGACAGTGGAAGCGCGTGGTTGGGGCACTTTTCTCCGTGAGAGCCCAACGCCTTTCAGATGAGAGGCAGCTGGACCTGGATGCCGACGCACAGGCAAGAATTTCAAGTGACATCGATCAGCAGCTGCAGGCCAATGCCTTCACCATAGCCACTCTCATGACCGACAACCTACCCGTGATCAGTCGAGAACGGTGGACTTTCCAGAGGAACGAACGGTGGTTCGAAGACACCTTGCCCCATTTGGGCGAGTTCCATTTCAAGCAAGCCTTTCGCGTCTCTCCTGCCACCTTCAGATTCCTGGTGGAGTCTTGCAGTGTGCCTCCTGGCCGTCGCTGGCCGTCGCGCAGGGGCCAAGGCTGGAAACTAGATTAGCCGCTTGTTTTTCTACAATGCACTACTTTCCTGCGAACAGAAAACAAGTGCGCATCTAATATTACTCCTATCAAAATAATACTAATTTTACGCAGCGTTAATTTCTTCTATTATTTTTACTCCTTGAACACTGCTATCGAGATTACACACTCGGTCTACCGGAGCGAGCGTAGTGTGCTCCCCGAACTCACTTCATCGGAAGTGTGTTCTTCGGGCAGGAGCTGGGGATTGAGCTCAGGATCACTGGGTTCTGCAGCGCGAGCTTTCTCTCCACGTACTCCGATCTGGTGTGCGCTAGCCCACTCGGCCACCGATACCCCTTAATAAAGACACGTTAAAAAATTAGACGTTTACAATTCTCTGTAATGCCGAATTGGAGCGCAGCTCTTGAGGAGGAGGGGGGAAGGGTACGAAGGGGAGGGTATGCAGCTGCTCCCCTCCGTACCCTCCCATCCTCCTCTCCTGTTCCCATCCCACTTAGCGTAAAACTTTCGCTAAATTTCCCGCTAAATTTAGCCGGGAAATTTTCCCGCTGAATTGACGTGTGACGTCACATGACACGTCACCTGAAATTTTAAGTGTGACGTCACGTGACGTCACACGGGTAAAATTTTCCCTCTAAATTTAGCAGAAAAATTTTCCACCAAACTTAGCAAAAAATTTTACCGCAAAATTTAGCGGGAAAATTTTACCCTCGTGACGTCACACGTGACGACACACGTGACGTCACGTGTGACGTCATTTTGGGAAACAGGCCCTTAATGCAACACGCGGTTACGCCGACGCCGCTCAACTCAGAAACGGGTGCCTAGGAGCTGTGCTCTAAAACAACGTTACATTAATGAACGATTTTTACGCCAATTGGATGATTCTGATCGATCATCGCAAGCCAAGATAAAGAACGAAGCATATCCAACTTTGGCGTTCCGCTTCGTCCCATGGAAGTCTACGAGGAGGCCCTGACACTGCCTAATTAGATCATAATTATCCTGTTGTCTCGAATAGTTACATGCTGAAACAAAAGTAAGCTCCATCATTCTCTGCTAACTAAGATAGCCTGAATGCTGACTTGTCGTCGTCTTTTATCAATTCACGCTGCGCTAATCTTGGTTCAGATCAGCCTAAACTGCAAGTCCACCCCACTATTTTTTTGCAATGCCACTCTTCTACATGTCCTCTCTTTCACGAATTTCTTTTTCTTTATAAAATAAAACTTACGCCACCTTTTTGGTTTCTGTGTTGTTATGTTTTACTGTTGAAACACTCCTATTGATGCCACGCACTCGATCGAGCGAAGTGAGTTCGTCAAACTCACTCCAAGCCAAGTGTGTTCCTCAGGAAGGAGCCGTGTGGCACACTACAGAAATGACACTAAGGGCGAAGTGCACTCGCTTGTAGTGACACTAAACTAGACCGTCTGACAGGGGTATAAGCTGAGACTGGCTGAAAGAAATCAGTGCAAAGGGTGGGGCGCGCGAGCATTTTGAGACGCGGAGTCCCGCTCGGCTCGTGCGCTGTCTTTGGCAGTGCTTTCTTTCCCCGTTTCAGCTGAGACGCTGTTTCTAGCAAGTCGGCCCTGGTTTGGAGCGCACGTTCGTTTATTCTACACTTGAATGTTGGCGTGACGAATCCTCAGATGCGCAAAGTTTTCAGTCACCTAGAGCTAAACCTTTTCACTCTAGCGACGCTAAAACGGCTTAAATTACTCGTGTCACATATTAAGAGCACACGACCCCCACTAGGAGCTGTTTCGCGGCCTGTGGTTGGCCCCAAGATGCTCGCCTATTCAAACCAATGGATGGCCAAACTCTCTCAATAAACGGCTTTTGCGGGAGGCCGACGTGAAGTGAGTGTGGGGAGGTGGTACCCCCTCCGCGGGAGTTCCACAACTGAGGTAACCTATACCTGTTTTCACCTCAAGAACCATAGGAAAAAAAGTACGGCTTCTCGCGGATGATTACTAATTTTCACCTTTAGCTGGAGATTTAAGATATATTTATTAGCATTTTGGAGTGGATACACGTTATCCTATCAAGGAGTACACGTTTCAAACGCCAAAAGCATCGCCTGTGCCTCCAACAACCAAATCTGGCGAGAACTATTTCGTGCGGCGTATGAACAATGCGCAAAACTTACTGTTTTCTTGAGGTGAAAACGGGTATAGTAACCTTGCGCACGGGGTCGCAGTGACGTCATAACGCCAGCTTCTGATTGGCTCTGATGAGAAGAATAGTGTGTAGACCTCAATGCTAGCTGCCTTGAGGCTGGCTATCCACTATCCTTCAAATCGAAGCTAATCAGAGTTCGCCGTTCTGGCCTCAATGCAACCCCTGCGCCAAAGCAGACGAACTTCCGCTCCGCATTGTTTTGCTATAAAACCGCTATTTGTTTTTTAAGCCCAGTTTTGTTTATTGCAAAAAAATATATATCACTTTTTTTCGACAAATATGGAGATTGCCCCCGATGAGTTTGGTCGACGTAAAATGAAACCATTCAAAATAATATCTTATTCTTCCCTGGACTAAATGCCGATAGCAAGCAGTGTGTCTAGTCAGTGGATGGAAGCTGAGCGCCATCTATCGGCAGGACCACAAAATGAAATCCCCGCGATTTGCAGACGACAGGTTTGTCGGCGTCCGGGCTTAGAAAAACTCTCGATATCTTACTTCTCTCGTAGCCTTTGACAAGTGATGTTTCAACCTTCAGAGCTTTTGGGAGGTGAGGGCTAATAGGTGTCTCGGAAGCCTTTCTGAAATGTAGGTTAAGATTGGTGCAGAAGCTTCGCCTCCAGCGCGAACTTCCCACTTTTTTCGATTAACACCTGGCTGTCTCGTGAGCTCCGAGCGTGCCGGCGCAGAAGCACGACGGAAGGCTAGGAGCGCGCTTGTTGGAAGCAGAGCTTCTTCTGCACTCTACCTTACACACTAGTTTAAAGTGCGCGTAATACTCCATTTTACTTTAAGTACGAGCGACGCAGAAACTACAAGAGCGAGCTCCGGGCTTCACAGCGTCCCTGCCGAATACGCGCGCGCGCGTGCAGTCGAAACATCGTTTAATGCTGCTCGTGTCTCTGTCAGCCTTCGGTGTTGCTCACTATGTATGGACGTCACTGTCAGGGTGAAAACGCGCACGGCGTCTCTTTGCGATGCCCCGTCTGCAACACCCGCCCGTTGCCCTCCGGCGTGCTTTGCCCGCTCGTGCACGGTCGAGGCTCACGAGACGTCCAAGCGTTACCGAACAACGGAAGCTTGTGCTGGAGTTGGAACAACCGAAAGACGTCCCTAGCGTTCTAATCATGTCAATAACTGTAATAGTCATCGGGCAAGTGGTTCATGACGATCGGCTCGTGTTTCACGATGGTGCCACAGCAAAATTTTGTTTGTAAAGGTGAACCCCGGAGGAGGGCTTCGATATTCATACTATTTTCTCGGTGCTCTTCCACAATGAACTGAGGGCTCTTCGTCTGAGCCAGTCGCAGTCAATGTGGAGCGCAAGTTCGTCTGCTTCTTGCTGAGGGGTTCTGATGATGTCAGAACGGCTAACCCTTATTGGCTGATTGAAAGAAGAAAAAGTAGTGGGACTAGGCTTTAAGGCATCTAGCATTGTGGTCTACCATTGGGGTCTGCCCGCTATCCTTTCAAAATCAAAACCAATCAGAGATCGGCGTCGTTCTGGCATGACCGCAACTCCTGCGCAAAAAAGCAGACGACATGCTCTCCGCATTTTCAAAACGGTGTTGTTGTTTTTGTTGTTTTTACATACGCCTCCTGCGCTGAAGCTTTGAACAAACTGTGGCGCCCCCATTTTGGTAGTACAAGCTTACCTGATTGAGCCTCGCACTTCTTATGGCATGCTGGTAGAGGGCTTTTTTTTTTTCCTTGTGTGGTTATGAAGAACGGAAAAACACATTTGGATGCCCTAAATCGGATGGATTCAACGCCGTAAGACAATCGAAAGTGCCAAAATCATGCCACCGCCGCCAGAGTACGCGTCTCTTATCTATGGGTGGTGAAGTCGAAACATCTGTATCGCGCCGCTTTCTTTTTTTTTTTTCATTTCTACTTTGGATTGCCTGAAACGGCGTCTTTTGGCTCACGCTCTTAAGGCCTGTTCACACATGAAGCGGAGCGCTACAAGCGTAGCGCTTACCTCGCGCTAAGCGCGTGCTGACGGGAGCGTTCACCAGCTTTGTATCTCACCGTCAAAACTGTTGCTCATGGCAGACGATAAGTAGCTGACGGCACGTGAGGAGCGCTACATTAGCGCTTCGCTGCATGTGAGAACCGGCCTTTAGCGTCTTAGCTTTGACACGTGCTTCGGCGGCGTCTCGAATTTTGTTGTTTCTTTCCTTTTTTTTTTTTTTCCTGACCTCGCGTTCCGCACCAGAGCTGGCGCGCTTCTGCTTGCGTGACAGTTCGAGACCATAGAGTTATTACAATAAACGCTAGAGGCTCAGCTGGCGCTAGTGTCTACGGGACTTCCGGTTGCAAATTGAAGCAGACAGCATGCAGTCTACATTTCCAGCCTCCCTGTGTATTCCTATGGGAAAACGCGCGTGAATTTTGTCTCTTCGCCGGAAAATAACATGAATAACTTTTGTCATTTTGTTTTACTGGATAGTTTGTACCTTTATTGGTATTGTGAAAGTGTAATTGCTTTAGTTACAGCATTTTTCTTTACCACTGAACGATGTTAAACTTCGCTCTATTTCAGGCCCAAACCCCTGTTTCAAGGAAGGTATGTGAAAACGAGCGACGATTCTATGCAGACTAACGATCGAAAGGAATGTAGAGTGTGTTCAAGGTTTGCTAGCATTTCGGTGGTGCTTATATATTGCTAATATGCCCGTCCTGTCATTGAATGAAAATGACTCCGTCGTTCATCTTTACGATCGGTTAAAGAAACATTCGAACGCAAAAAATAAAGCACGTGAGCTACGAAAGGTATGTCTTTTTATTATTTCCCATGTCGGGCAGTTTTTATCGGGCACCTGCTCTCTGGCTCCCCCATTTGCAAAGATTTGGAGCGTGCGGGTGATGATTTGAACCCAGAACAAGCATCTTCGCACATATTCATGAGCAGAAAGAATAAAGCAGTACTTAATTATTGCAAGTCTGACTATATTACGTGGCTTTCAATTTATGTTGATTGTTTGCGTGCACAAGGAGTTACTTATCCAGTGTTACTGCGTAGTCCTTGCCGTCTCACTTGGTTTTCCACATGTTCTTCGTTCGTTTGGCACGTATATCCCCATGCTGGAATGCATCGACGCCGTGTTCGCGCTAACAGTGTCCGACAGTGCACATAAATACACGTACGAAGCCGTTTTAGCACCGTTTTTATTGCGACGAATTTGAATGAAAAACACCGTAACTGACCAATTATTTCGTCTGCGTGACTGAGAAATGTTCCAATGTGCCTAGTACGTACAAATTATTCGTGATATTTGCTCTTATAATCGAGCGCAGAGAGAAAATGCACTCGCTTTTTCCCATAGGAATACATTACCGGAAGTCAAATTTAGACTGCTTGCTGTCTGCTTCAAAATGCAACAGCAACACTAGCGCCAGCTGAGCCTCTAGCGTTTATTGTAATAACTCTATGTTCGAGACGCTCAAGTTTGTACCATAGACTTAATAAAATGCACGCTAGCGGTTCAACTGGCGCTAGTGTGCTGCTAGAAATTGAAGCAGACAGCAACCAGTCCGAAATTGACTTCCGGTAATGCATTTCTATGGGAAAATGTGAGTGCATTTCTCTCTGTGCTCGATTGTAAGAGCAAATATCACGAATAATTCGTACGTACTGGGCACACTGAGACATTTTTCAGTCACGCGGACGAAATAATTGGTCAATTACGGCGTTTTTATTCTAAATTCGTGGCATGAAAAACGGTTCTAAAACCGCTTCGTACATGTATTAATGTGCACTGTCGGACACTGTTAGCACGAACACGGCGTCGGCACTTTCTAGCATGGGGGATATACGTGCCAACCGAACGAAGGACATGTGCAAAACCAAGAGCGAGGCAAGAAATACGCAGTAACACTGATAAGTAACTCCTTGTGCTTGCAGACGATCAAAATTAATTAAAAGCCAAGTAATATAGTCAGATTTCCATTAAATAAATACTCCTTTATTCTTTTTGCTCATGAATATGGGCGAAGATGCTTGTTCTGGGTTCAAAGCATCACCCGCACGCTCCAAATCTTTGCAAAAAGGGAAAAGCCACAGAACAGGTGCCTGAGAAAAACTGCCCGACATAAAATTAATAAAAAGGAAATAATAAAAAGACACACCTTTTGTAGCCCACGTACTTTATTTTTTACGTTCGAATTTTTTTTTAACCGATCGTAAAGATGCGCACGACGGGGTCATTTTCATATATTGACAGGACGGGCATATTAGCAATATATATAAGCGCCACCGGAATGCTAGCGAACCTTGAACACACTCTAGATTCCTTTCGATCGTTCTTTTGCTTAGAATCGTCACTCGTTTTTACATACCTACCACGGTAAAGAGGTTTGGGCCTGAAATGTAGCGAAGTTTAACATCTTTCAGTGGTAAAGAAAAATATTGTAACTAAAGCAATTACACTTTTACAATAGTAATAAAGGTACATACTATCCGGTACAACTGAAATAATAAAATTTATTCATGTTATTTTCAACGAAGAGACAAATTTCACGCGCGTTTTCCCATAGGAATGCACAGGAGCACCGCAAAGGTACACTGGTTGCTGTCTGCTTCAATTTGCCTCCCGGAAGTCGCATAGACACTAGCGTCAGTTGAGCCTCTAGCGTACATTATAATAACTCTATGGTTTGGACTACCAAAAACAAGTCCCTTTTCGCAGCGCTCACTGGGCAACGCAGCAGGCCCATGGCTAGGAAAATTAGGTATTACGAAGTGATCGTTGACCTTTTGAAGGGACCGCGTAAGTCGGTTTCTTAACTATCAAGCTAAGATTTTGTACGGGGGTGGTCGAAGATGGTGCATTTTGTGTCTCAAAAATTCAAAGGATGGTCTTACCCGAATAAATAGTAACAAATCAAGAGCGTGAATTCGCTACCAACAGGCGTTCGTCTGCTAACGAAAAGCAACGGACTTTCGTAACAGCCGACAGATGGCGGCAGCTGCAGTATATAACCGAAAAATCCCGACAAATTATCTTTTTCCTTGGTTTTGTGTCTTTTCAGTGTTTGAGTAGTAAAAATAACCAAATAATGCACTACACCAAAATTACCCGCGCCGCACTTGACTAGTAACATCGTCTGCTTTCATACGTCGGCTGTTACGCCAGACACCTTTCCTTAGCAGACGGTCACCGTAGGTAGCGAATTCACGCTCCAAACGTTGTAGTCCTTACTCCGGTAAACTCATTCTATGAAATTTTGAAACACAAACTGTACCATCTTTGGACACTTCTGTACAACAGCTTGGCTCGATACGTTAAAAAAACGATTTATGCGGTTCCTTTAAAGAGCCAACGAAGCATTTGACGGTAGTTTAAACCGAGAGTACTCTGTCATGCCTCGTCTCAATAACGTGGCCTACACTTTCCGGGTTGATTAACGACTTGTGTACAAGGACCTACCCTCCCATACATTCCGAAATTTCGACACTTGTTTTGGGCCATCGCTATCGTGACAAATACAGTGGTACGATAGAATGCATTGTGTATTGCTTCGCGATATTGTTTCACAAATGAATTTGGAACGCTTTTTTTCTGTGTGTGTGTCTCGACGGCGCGAACATCGTCGTGCATAGGTCGCGTCTCTCAAAGAAAGCTCTGTCAAAGCTAGCGCTCCAGCGGGAGTGGAACGCCGCGTTCGTGTCTCTGCAGTCACACACTCCAGCAAGTGGAGGTGTGAATGTCGCGCGACTGCCCAGAACACAACAACTCTCTTCTATCCCTCAACAGGCTCTCTTCTAGCGGCGGGACTCCTCTTTTAGCCCACCAGAGCTGGACTGTGTGACTGCAAGACACGCGAGCTCGGCGTTCCACTCCTTCTGGAGCGCTAGCTTTGGCAGGGCTTTCTTTGAGAGACACTACCTATGCACGACAATGTTCGCGCCGTCGAGACACACAAAAAAAAAATGCGTTCCAAGTTTATCTATGCAACAGTATCGCGAAGCAGGCGGGAGTGTTCGGGCAATGGTAGGAGGACGGGAGTAGCCCGGAATCGCGGACGCAGCGCGGAGTAGCAGTTGGGGCGCCGAAGAACGTGCTCATTCACTTCCCCCTTTCGCCTCCTCCACACTCCCCACCATGAGAGCGAGTGCGCTCACTCAAACACCTCGTGACGTCACATGAACCTGGAACGTCATTATGTCACGGGACTATCGCGACGTCAAGAGACATAATCACATCGCATGACGTCATGAGATCACGTGACGTCCCAGTCATGTGACCTCATGACATCGCACACAGCTTGTGCCCATCTCATTCACAAAACATTCTGTGCTCCCCGGCTTTTTCAGCGTGATCAAGATAGTGTAATTTTTTTTTTCGTGTGAATCTTGCTATTTATCAGTGTCAAGGAGCTTTAAGTCCCTAAAAAGCTTTCGCGAACTTAGCGCTAAATCTAATGAGCCGATGACTCGCAGTTGTACGAAGCGACAGCAGACTATGAATAAACGAAAACGCGTCGTCTTTAAATCCACGTTGTTGCGATTAATCTTGTGCCCAAATGTGTTCACCTCGCCAGTTTTCCGGGATGCAGCAAATATTGGCTGCATGTGGGGAGCCACAGATCGACCACTAGTGGTGCCACCACCCGGTGAAGACTTCTGTCCCAGCTCCGCTCGCACCGGAGGCGAGCACCCGGTGAGAACGTGAACCGGCGGTCCGGACATTCCCTCGTTCCCCCGCTACTCGCGATTTCGACCCCGCGTCTCCAACCTTACTTTCATGGCCTCGCCTTTATTATCATCTGTAGCTGTGGATGTAGGCACCCGCGACTGCCCGAAACACACTAAACGCGCCAAAAGACGGGGACAGAGTAAAGATTGACGACAACACAAGGCGCCCTCGCAACTAAAATTTGATTACATGAACACTGACTTACATACATACCAATCCAGAAAACAAACACGTCATTTTCAGCATGCCCACTCTTGCTCTCAAAATAAAAGTTCCTCGTTAATCGAGGCCAAGGTAGGTTCGCTGAAACACTTATCAGTACCCATTGTTTTGATCACACACGCTTTATAAATTTCCCTGGTTGTTTTTCCGCTGTGTCGCCAGAGAATCGTAGTGTTTGAAAAAAGTGGAGCGCACACACACATGGGTTGCAGTAGACTGCTGAATGCCCCGAGTGCTGTACCCGTTACAGAAAATAAGTAACGAAAGCGTTACTTGTGCCAAAAATTAACGAGCAACTGAGATTCGTAACCGTCCTACAAATGTAACGAAATATCGCTACCATTAATTTCAAGTGTAACGAACGTTGCTTTTTTAGCAAGTCAGGCTATTTTTTTGTAATTTGCCCAATTAACTAATTAATTGAGATAAATTAATATGCGTTTGAAATATTCAGTTTAGATCAAAAGTTCCAATGACAAAGTTGTAGAACGTCCTCAGAAACATCAAATTTAGTCGTTTTAGAGCGCAGCTATTAGGCGCCCGTTTCCGGCTTGAGCGGCGTCGCCGTCGCCGTCGGCGTAACCGCGCGTTGCATACGAATTCAGGTTGCATGCAACGTGAGTTGCATGGCATCTTAACGTTGCATGTCGCCGTAACCACACGTTGCAAGCAACTCAGGTTTGATGCACCCTGAGTTGCATGCAACCTGAGTTGCTTGCAACCTTTCGAAGTTACGTGGTCCCCAGGCCACGTGACCCCCCCACAAGGTCACGTGACCCCCCCCCGTGCCTCCCTCCTCCTCAAGAGCTACGCTCTAATTCGACGTTACAGGGAGTTGCAAACGGCTTTCATTTTTTATCCAGAAATCTCTAACATGGTTTACAGGCAATTCGAAAACAAGCGCGCGAATTATGAGGAAAACAAAAACACAATAAAACGCGAATCTCTCAACAGCGCCCTGTCAACAAAGGGGTCATGAAATGATATCGGGTTGGAATGTTCATGACTTTGCAGAGGCGTACTGGTCCTAGTCTGGCCCAAGTATACTCGCACAGACCACCACTGATTCAGAAGCTTCACTGTCGCGGTGAATTTGCGAGGATAAAAGGGGACTATTTCTTTCAGTCTTGCCTTCGCAAAGCTTGATGACGTAATTGTGGGATCGAAACCACCCGCCTGACGACAGTCGAGCGCGGCTCATAGATTGGACACGAGAACTAGCGTGAGCACTCGACTTCGGCTCGTAACAATCAATGCCTCGGCGGACACTCGAGTAGTGGCTCGTGTCCAACCACTGCGGTGATGAGAATAGCCGAACTCTAACAATGCCTGGAGCTCGGCACGCGTTTCTACTTTGCCAACCCCAGCGCGTGGCTATGATTAACGTTGGCGCCATAGGATAGGCACCAGGCCACGTGGCCGCTTGTTCTGGCTCCGAGTTGAGGGGATGAACGATGCTCAAATTTCTCGAATTTTTCTGGCGACTGCCATAGCCTAGAAAGAAAAACTAAGGCAGGTTTATTCAGTTATTAACGTTAGGGAGTGATTGTAAGTAGTATTTAGCGAAAGTAGGAAAATCGTTTCATGTCGGAATAAACTATTTTAAAAAGTGGGCGAACAAGCGCACTCTGCTGGCTACGCGCAGAGTAGAGATCGCGAGCGAATTCGCCGATTCTTTAGATAAGTTCGTTCTGATGTTGTTTTTTTGGTGTTTTTTGTGTGGCACTTAAAAAAAGGCTATTAACGGTGTGCCATGACGGAGTCGGAGCATTACGAAGTTTATCAGAATCCTGAGAGAAAGAACTAGTATGATCAGGTGGACAGATGCTAGGGCTAATTCAAGTAGAATTAGTAGTGAGGCGACGTTCGTGTGGTCGATAAAACTATAATTTTATTAATGATAAGTCGAATCAACGGTGTACGACAAAACAAATTAAGAATCAAAACAGATAGGCTAACGACACACTCTAAACGTGACTAAACGTGCAAACCAAGCCTGCTGGAGACCAAAACAAAAAAGAAAAAGCTTGTCTCGCCTGGTACCAATACTGTACAGTGTACACAATTCCAATATTCACAAGTCTTTTCACCCAGCATGTGCATGTTCGTCGCTTCGGAAAGCGAGCAAATCACGCGCCTTACGCACGAACACTGAAAATGAAACCGGCCAGGAGCCCTCTATTTTGGAAAGGTCCCGACTGGTGTCCCATGCGTGCAAGCACGTGCAGCTTGCACGCGAACATAGCTTTGGCAAGCTTGCAATTACACGGGCTTGTCCGCACGAGCAGAGACATGGCGGCGGCCAGTCGCCTTGCTGAGAAAAAGTGCTAATTATTGTAAAAGTCTGTCACGACCACAACCAAGAAAATAGATCACTAATTTTAAAAAAATAAGAATAAAAAAACCTTAGCTTTTTGGTTGCCAGGGTCTCATGCCGTCCAGTGCCTGGTGTTGATTAATCCAGTGACTTTAGTGTTGATGGGATCGCCAGAATAGCACTACACACGCATTTTCACAAGGAAAGAAGCTGCACAGAAATCGGGCAAAAAACAGCCAATCGCCTCGGCGGCACGCACGGAAGAGCCACCTTGACAAGCTTTCCGGCCAACTCAAGAAGACTTGTGGGCAGGAGATCTAACTATAGGGGAGCGGTTTATCGAGCTTGTTGTCCTCACGGCCCGGTGTTTACTAACACAGAATAACAAAGAAACTGAACCTGGCCGAGCACGGTCTGGGCACGAGCGCTTCGCTCTGATCAGTGCTTCAGTCGCACGAGGAGCGCGCCCTTCGGAAACGTCATCTTTCGATTTTTCAAAACAAAAAACAAACAAGAAAATTCAGTTTGCTGTCCCCACAGCTGAAGCGTTCCTCTAAAGGCGTGACTGTTCGATCTCCTCCCCAATAAGTGTTTCGAATATCCATGACGGTATCATAATAACATACCAACTGAGGCTCACACAGGGGGGATTCGTACGTTTCAAGTGGAAGCATGCCCCGAAGTTCCAACCTCCCACACTAGGACGCCAGTGTGCCAAAGAGCCAACACTAACCTACAAGAAATATTGGAAGGTCGCGAAGCTGAAATGCAAGAACCGCTGTTGACAGACAGTGTAATAAGATCCACCTACGTCAAAGGCTTTCGAAAAAAAAAAAAGAGAGAGAAAAAGCTACAAACGCAAAAGTGCTCCTCTTTTGCGTATTATCTCGTAGCCTTAGGGGCCATTATATAATCCGCGAAAGCAGGAGGGTACGTGGATGTAACAGGAACGATGGGGAGGCAGAGTGCGCTCTCCCCGTGATCACGTGGGTTCTTCGGAATAGTGGCGGCCACGGCCTACAGGAAGGAAGGGGGGGGGGGGGGAGTGAGGGGGGGGGGTTTTTGCAGTTGGCGTGTATGTGTAAGGAACGACGGAGAGAGGGAAGGCAGTTAAAGAGTGGGGTCTTGCGTTCATACATAAGCATTTTTTGACAAGAAAAGACATTAATAGCTACCGAACTGCAAGACCCCACTCTTTACACTGCCTTCCCTCTCTCACGTCGGTAATCCTTACACGATACACGCCAACTGCAAGACAGCGCCCGCCCCCCGCCCACCACTCCCCCCCCCCCCCTTCCTTCCCGTAGGCCGTGGCCGCCACTATTCCGAAGAACCCACGTGATCACGGGGAGAGCGCACTCTGCCTCCCCATCGTTCCTGTTACATCCACGTACCCTCCTGCTTTCGCGCATTATATAATGGCCCCTAAGGCTACGAGATAATACGCAAAAAGAGGAGCACTTTTTGCGTTTGTAGCTTTTCTCTCTCTTTTTTTTTTTTCGAAAGCCTTTTGACGTAGGTGGATCTTATTACACTGTCTGTCAACAGCGGTTCTTGCATTTCAGCTTCGCGACCTTCCAATATTTCTTGTAGGTTAGTGTTGGCTCTTTGGCACACTGGCGTCCTAGTGTGGGAGGTTGGAACTTCGGGGCATGCTTCCACCTTGAAACGTAACGAATCCCCCTGTGTGAGCCTCAGTTGGTATGTTATTGTGATACCGTCATGGATATTCGAAACACTTATTGGGGAGGAGATCGAACAGTCACGCCTTTAGAGGAACGCTTCAGCTGTGGGAACAGCAAACTGAATTTTCTTGTTTGTTTTTTGTTTTGAAAATCGAGAGATGACGTCTCGAAGGGGCCGCTCCTCGTGCGACTGAAGCACTGATCAGAGCGAAGCGCTCGTGCCCAGACCGTGCTCGGCCAGGTTCAGTTTCTTTGTTATTCTGTGTTAGTAAACACCGGGCCGTGAGGACAACAAGCTCGATAAAGCGCCCCCTATAGTTAGATCTCCTGCCCACAAGTCTTCTTGAGTTGGCCGGAAAGCTTGTCAAGGTGGCTCTTCCGTGCGTGCCGCCGAGGCGATTGGCTGTTTTTTGCCCGATTTCTGTGCAGCTTCTTTCCTTGTGAAAATGCGTGTGTAGTGCTATTCTGGCGATCCCATCAACACTAAAGTCACTGGATTAATCAACACCAGGCACTGGACGGCATGAGAACCTGGCAACCAAAAAAAGCTAAGGTTTTTTTTTCTTATTTTTTTAAAATTAGTGATCTATTTTCTTGGTTGTGGTCGTGACAGACTTTTACAATAATTAGCACTTTTTCTCAGCAAGGCGACTGGCCGCCGCCATGTCTCTGCTCGTGCGGACAAGCCCGTGTAATTGCAAGCTTGCCAAAGCTATGTTCGCGTGCAAGCTGCACGTGCTTGCACGCATGGGACACCAGTCGGGACCTTTCCAAAATAGAGGGCTCCTGGCCGGTTTCATTTTCAGTGTTCGTGCGTAAGGCGCGTGATTTGCTCGCTTTCCGAAGCGACGAACATGCACATGCTGGGTGAAAGACTTGTGGATATTGGAATTGTGCTGACAGTATTGGTACCAAGCCAGACAAGCTTTTTTTTTTTTTGTTTTGGTTTCCAGCAGGCTTGGTTTGACGTTTAGTCACGTTTAGAGTGTGTCGTTAGCCTATCTGTTTTGATTCTTAATTTGTTTTGTCGTACACCGTTGATTCGACTTATCATTAATAAAATTATAGTTTTATCGACCACACGAACGTCGCCTCACTACTAATTCTACTTGAATCAGCCCTAGCATCTGTCCACCTGATCATACTAGTTCTTTCTCTCAGGATTCTGATAAACTTCGAATGCTCCGACTCCGTCACGGCACACCGTTAATAGCCTTTTTTTAAGTGCACAAAAAAACACAAAAAACAACATCAGAACGAACTTATCTAAAGAATCGGCGAATTCGCTCGCGATCTCTACTCTGCGCGTAGCCAGCAGAGTGCGCTTGTTCGCCCACTTTTTAACATAGTTTATTCGCGACATGAAACGATTTTCCTACTTTTGCTAAATATTACTTACAATCACTCCCTAACGTTAATAACTGAATAAACCTGCCTTAGTTTTTCTTTCTAGGCCATGGCAGTCGCCAGAAAAATTCGAGAAATTTGAGCATCGTTCATCCCCTCAACTCGGAGCCAGAACAAGCGGCCACGTGGCCTGGTGCCTATCCTATGCCGCCAACGTTAATCATAGCCACGCGCTGGGGTTGGCAAAGTAGAAAACGCGTGCCGAGCTCCAGGCATTGTTAGAGTTCGGCTATTCTCATCACCGCAGTGGTTGGACACGAGCCACTACACCGAGTGTCCGCCGAGGCATTGATTGTTACGAGCCGAAGTCGAGTGCTCACGCAGTTCTCGTGTCCAATCCATGAGCCGCGCTCGACTGTCGTCAGGCGAGTGGTTTCGATCCCACAATTACGTCATCAAGCTTTGCGAAGGCAAGACTGAAAGAAATAGTCCCCTTTTATCCTCGCAAATTCACCGCGACAAAGAAGCTTCTGAATCAGTGGTGGTCTTTGCGAGTATACTTGGGCCAGACTAGGACGCAGTACGCCTCTGCAAAGTCATGAACATTCCAACCCGATATCATTTCATGACCCCTTTGTTGACAGGGCGCTGTTGAGAGATTCGCGTTCTATTGTGTTTTTGTTCTCCTCATAATTCGCGCGCTTTTTTCGAATTCCTGTAAACCATAGAGGTTTCTGGATAAAAAATGAAAGCCGTTTGAACTCCCTGTAACGTCGAATTAGAGCGTAGCTCTTGAGGAGGAGGGAGGCACGGGGGGGTCACGTGACCTTTGGGGGGGTCACGGGGTCGGGGACCACGTAACTCGAAAGGTTGCAGCAACTCAGGGTTGCATGCAACTCAGGGTGCATCAAACCTGGAGCTTTTGCGCAACGTGTGGTTACGGCGACATGCAACGTTAAGATGCATGCACCTACGTTGCATGCAACCTGTTCGTATGCAACGCGCGGTTACGTTGCACGACGGCGACGCCGCCGTGCCGGAAACGGGCGCCTAAGAGCTGCGCTCTAAAACGACTAAATTTGATGTTTCTGAGGACGTTCTACAACTTTGTCATTGGAACTTTTGATCTAAACTGAATATTTCAAACGCATATTAATTTATCTCAATTAATTAGTTAATTGGGCAAATTACAAAAAAATTAGCCTGACTTGCTAAAAAAGCAACGTTCGTTACACTTGAAATTAATGATAGCGATATTTCGTTACCTTTGTAGGACGGTTACGAATCTCAGTTGCTCGTTAATTTTTGGCACAAGTAACGCTTTCGTTACTTATTTTTTTTCTAGTAACGGGTACAGCACTCGGAGCATTCAGCAGTCTACTGCAACCCATGTGTGTGTGCGCTCCACTTTTTTCAAACACTACGATTCTCTGGCGACACAGCGGAAAAACAACCAGGGAAATTTATAAAGCGTGTGTGATCAAAACAATGGGTACTGATAAGTGTTTCAGCGAACCTACCTTGGCCTCGATTAACGAGGAACTTTATTTTGAGAGCAAGAGTGGGCATGCTGAAAATGACGTGTTTGTTTTCTGGATTGGTATGTATAGTAAGTCAGTGTTCATGTAATCAAATTTTAGTTGCGAGGGCGCCTTGTGTTGTCGTCAATCTTTACTCTGTCCCCGTCTTCTGGCGCGTTTAGTGTGTTTCGGGCAGTCGCGGGTACGCCTACATCCACAGCTACAGATGATAATAAAGGCGAGGCCATGAAAGTAAGGTTGGAGACGCGGGGTCGAAATCGCGAGTAGCGGGGGAACGAGGAATGTCCGGACCGCCGGTTCACGTTCTCACCGGGTGCTCGCCTCCGGTGCGAGCGGAGCTGGGACAGAAGTCTTCACCGGGTGGTGGCACCACTAGTGGTCGATCTGTGGCTCCCCACATGCAGCCAATATTTGCTGCATCCCGGAAAACTGGCGAGGTGAACACATTTGGGCACAAGATTAATCGCAACAACGTGGATTTAAAGACGACGCGTTTTCGTTTACCATAGTCTGCTGTCGCTTCGTACAACTGCGAGTCATCGGCTCATTAGATTTAGCGCCAAGTTCGCGAAAGCTTTTAGGGACTTAAAGCTCCTTGACACTGATAAATAGCGGGATTCACACGAAAAAAAAAATTACACTATCTTGATCATGCTGACAAAAGCCGGGGAGCACAGAATGTTTTGTGAATGAGATGGGCACAAGCTGTGTGCGATGTCATGAGGTCACATGACTGGGACGTCACGTGATCTCATGACGTCATGCGATGTGATTATGTCTCTTGACGTCGCGATAGTCCCGTGACATAATGACGTCCCAGGTTCATGTGACGTCACGAGGTGTTTGAGTGAGCGCACTCGCTCATATGGTGGGAGGTGTGGAGGAGGCGAAAGGGGGGAAGTGAATAAGCACGTTCTTCGGCGCCCCAACTGCTACTCCGCGCTGCGTCCGCGATTCCGGGCTACTCCCGTCCTCCTACCATTGCCCGAACACTCCCGCCTGCTTCGCGATACTGTTGCATAGATAAACTTGGAACGCATTTTTTTTTTTTTGTGTGTGTCTCGACGGCGCGAACATTGTCGTGCATAGGTAGTGTCTCTTCAAAGAAAGCCCTGCCAAAGCTAGCGCTCCAGAAGGAGTGGAACGCCGAGCTCGCGTGTCTTGCAGTCACACAGTCCAGCTACTGGTGGGCTAAAAGAGGAGTACCGCCGCTAGAAGAGAGCGTGTTGAGGGATAGAAGAGAGTTGTTGTGTTCTGGGCAGTCGCGCGACATTCACACCTCCACTTGCTGGAGTGTGACTGCAAGAGACACGAACGCGGCGTTCCACTCCCGCTGGAGCGCTAAGCTTTGACAGAGCTTTCTTTGAGAGACGCGACCTATGCACGACGATGTTCGCGCCGTCGAGACACACACACAGAAAAAAAAGCGTTCCAAATTCATTTGTGAAACAATATCGCGAAGCAATACACAATGCATTCTATCGTACCACTGTATTTGTCACGATAGGGATGGCCCAAAACAAGTGTCGAAATTTCGGAATGGTATGGGAGGGTAGGTCCTTGTACACAAGTCGTTAATCAACCCGGAAAGTGTAGGCCACGCCATTGAGACGAGGCATGACAGAGTACTCTCGGTTTAACTACCGTCAAATGCTTCGTTGGCTCTTTAAAGGAACCGCATAAATCGTTTTTTTTTAACGTATCGAGCCAAGCTGTTGTACAGAAGTGTCCAAAGATGGTACAGTTTGTGTTTCAAAATTTCATAGAATGAGTTTACCGGAGTAAGGACTACAACGTTTGGAGCGTGAATTCGCTACCTACGGTGACCGTCTGCTAAGGAAAGGTGTCTGGCGTAACAGCCGACGTATGAAAGCAGACGATGTTACTAGTCAAGTGCGGCGCGGGTAATTTTGGTGTAGTGCATTATTTGGTTATTTTTACTACTCAAACACTGAAAAGACACAAAACCAAGGAAAAAGATAATTTGTCGGGATTTTTCGGTTATATACTGCAGCTGCCGCCATCTGTCGGCTGTTACGAAAGTCCGCTGTTACCGTTAGCAGACCAACGCCTGTTGGTAGCGAATTCACGCTCTTAATTTGTTACTATTTATTCGGGTAAGACCATCCTTTGAATTTTTGAGACCACAAAATGCACCATCTTCGACCACCCCCGTACAAAATCTTAGCTTGATAGTTAAGAAACCGACTTACGCGGTCCCTTCAAAAGGTCAACGATCACTTGCATACCTATTTTCCTAGCCAGGACTCCGTTGCGTTGCCCAGTGAGCGCTGCAAAAGGACTTGATTTTGGTAGTCCAAACCATAGAGCATTATAATGTACGCTAGAGGCTCAACTGACGCTAGTGTCTATGCGACTTCCGGAGGCGAACTGAAGCAGACAGCAACCCGTGTACCTATTGTGAGTTCCAGTGCATTCTCATACGGGAAAACGCGCGTGAAATCCGCTTCTTCGTTGAAAAATAACATGAATAAATTTTGCTATATTGTACCGGATAAGTATGTACCTTTATTACTATTGTAAAAGTGTATTGCTTTAGTTACAATATTTTCTTCTACCACTGAAAGATGTTAAATCGCTACATTTCAGGCCCAAACCTCTTTACTGTGGTAGGTATGTAAAACGAGTGACGATTCTAAGCAAAGAACGTCGAAAGGAATCTAGAGTGTGTTCAAGGTTCGCTAGATTCCGGTGGCGCTTATATATATTGCTAATATGCCCGTCCCTGTCAATATATGAAAATGACCTGTCGAGCATCATTACGATCGGTTAACAAACATTCGAACGTAAAAAGAGATACGTGAGCTACAAAAGGTGTGTCTTTTGTTATTTCCTTTTATTAATTTGTAAGTCGGGCAGTCTGCCCGGCACCTGCTCTGTGCTTTCCACTTTTGTAAAGATTACTGCGGGTGATATTTGAACCCAGAATAAGCATCTCGCCCATATTCACGAGCAAAAAGAATAAAGGAGTATTTATTTAATGGAAATCTGACTATATTACTTGGCTTTTAATTAATTTTGATCGTCTGCATGCACAAGGAGTTACTTATCCAGTCACTGCGTAGTTCTTGCCTCGCTCTGTTTTGCATTATGTCCTTCGTCTCGTTTGGCACGTATATCCCCCATGCTAGAGCATTGTCGACGCCGTGTTCGCGCTAGCAGTGTCCGACAGTACACATTAATACATGTACGAAGCGGTTTTAGAACCGTTTTTCATGCCACGAATTTAGAATAAAAAACGCCGTAATTGACCAATTATTTCGTCCGCGTGACCGAGAAATGTCTCAATGTGCCCAGTACGTCAAATTATTAATGATATTTGCCGTCGAGCACAGAGAGACGCACTCACATTTTCCCATAGAAATGCATTACCGGAAGTCAATTTCGGACTGGTTGCTGTCTGCTTCAATTTCTAGCAGCACACTAGCGCCAGTTGAACCGCTAGCGTGCATTTTAATAAGTCTATGGTACAAACTTGAGCGTCTCGAACATAGAGTTATTACAATAAACGCTAGAGGCTCAGCTGGCGCTAGTGTGCTGTTGCATTTTGAAGCAGACAGCAAGCAGTCTAAATTTGACTTCCGGTAATGTATTCCTATGGGAAAAAGCGAGGTGCATTTTCTCTCTGCGCTCGATTATAAGAGCAAATATCACGAATAATTTGTACGTACTAGGCACATTGGAACATTTCTCAGTCACGCAGACGAAATAATTGGTCAGTTACGGTGTTTTTCATTCAAATTCGTCGCATTAAAAACGGTGCTAAAACGGCTTCGTACGTGTATTTATGTGCACTGTCGGACACTGTTAGCGCGAACACGGCGTCGATGCATTCCAGCATGGGGGATATACGTGCCAAACGAACGAAGGACATGTGGAAAACCAAGAGAGACGGCAAGAACTACGCAGTAACACTGGATAAGTAACTCCTTGTGCACGCAAACAATCAAAATAAATTGAAAGCCACGTAATATAGTCAGATTTGCAATAAATAAGTACTGCTTTATTCTTTCTGCTCACGAATATGTGCGAAGATGCTTGTTCTGGGTTCAAATCATCACCCGCACGCTCCAAATCTTTGCAAATGGGGGGAGCCAGAGAGCAGGTGCCCGATAAAAACTGCCCGACATGGGAAATAATAAAAAGACATACCTTTCGTAGCTCACGTGCTTTATTTTTTGCGTTCGAATGTTTCTTTAACCGATCGTAAAGATGCACGACGGAGTCATTTTCATTCAATGACAGGACGGGCATATTAGCAATATATAAGCACCACCGAAATGCTAGCAAACCTTGAACACACTCTACATTCCTTTCGATCGTTAGTTTGCTTAGAATCGTCGCTCGTTTTCACATACCTTCCTTGAAACAGAGGTTTGGGCCTGAAATAGAGCGAAGTTTAACATCGTTCAGTGGTAAAGAAAAATGCTGTAACTAAAGCAATTACACTTTCACAATACCAATAAAGGTACAATACTATCCGGTACAACCAAAATGACAAAAAGTTATTCATGTTATTTTCCGGCGAAGAGACAAAATTCACGCGCGTTTTCCCATAGGAATACACAGGGAGGCTGGAAATGTAGACTGCATGCTGTCTGCTTCAATTTGCAACCGGAAGTCCCGTAGACACTAGCGCCAGCTGAGCCTCTAGCGTTTATTGTAATAACTCTATGGTCTCGAACTGTCACGCAAGCAGAAGCGCGCCAGCTCTGGTGCGGAACGCGAGGTCAGGAAAAAAAAAAAAATAGAAAGAAACAAAAAAATTGAACGCCGTCGAAGCACGTCAAAGCTAAGACGCTAAGAGCGTGAGCCAAAAGACGCCGTTTCAAGCGGTCCAAAATAGAAAATGAAAAAAAAAAAGTGAAAGCGGCGCGATACAGATGTTTTGACGTCACCACCCATAGATAAGAGACGCGTACTCTGGCGGCGGTGGCACGATTTTGGCACTTTCGATTGTCTTACGGCGTTGAATCCATCCGATTTAGGGCATCCAAATGTGTTTTTCCGTTCTTCATAACCACACAAAAAGAAAAAAAAAAAGCTCTACCAACATGCCATAAGAAGTGCGAGGCTCAATCAGGTAAGCTTGTACTACCAAAATGGGGGCGCCACAGTTTGTTCAAGCTTCAGCGCAGGAGGCGTATGGTAAAAACAACAAAAACAACAACACCGTTTTGAAAATGCGGAGAGCATGTCGTCTGCTTTTTGCGCAGGAGCTGCGGTCATGCCAGAACGACGCCGATCTCTGATTGGTTTTGATTTTGAAAGGATAGCGGGCAGACCCCAATGGTAGACCACAATGCTAGATGCCTTAAAGCGTAGTCCCACTACTTTTTTTCTTTCAATCAGCCAATAAGGGCAGCGTTCTGACATCATCAGAACCCCTCAGCTAAAGCAGACGAACTTGCGCTCCACATTGACTGCGACTGGCTCAGACGAAGAGCCTCAGTTCATTGTGGAAGAGCACCGAGAAAATAGTATGAATATCGAAGCCCTCCTCCGGGGTTCACCTTTGCAAACAAAATTTTGCTGTGGCACCATCGTGAAACACGAGCCGATCGTCATGAACCACTTGCCCGATGACTATTATGGCTATTGACATGATTAGAACGCTAGGGACGTCTTTCGGTTGTTCCAACTCCAGCACAAGCCTCCGCTGTTCGGTAACGCTTGGGCGTCTCGTGAGCCTCGACCGTGCACGAGCGGGCAAAGCACGCACGAGGGACCTTGAATCGGGCGGGTGTTGCTGAGACGGGGCATCGCGAGGATCGCCGTGCACGTTTTCACCCTCGACAGTGACTATAGGGGAGTATTCACTGGCGGCCATATCCGTGTGCGCGGCGCTGCTGAGCGCGTGCTGACGGCAAGCTGCATGCTCCCTGCAACGTGCATTCCGCACCATCAAGATTGCCTGGTCTTAGCCCAGCCTATTAATGTGAGCTCGTTGTGAGCATGCGCTATTGGAACAATGACCTCAAATATGGCGTCCAGTGAATACTTCCCATACAAGTGAGCAACACCGAAGCTGCAAGCACGAGCAGCATTAAACGATGTTTCGACTGCACGCGCGCGCGCGTATTCGGCAGGGACGCTGTGAAGCCCGGAGCTCGCTCTTGTAGTTTCTGGCGTCGCTCGTACTTAAAGTAAAATGGAGTATTACGCGCACTTTAAACTAGTGTGTAAGGTAGAGTGCAGAAGAAGCTCTGCTTCCAACAAGCGCGCTCCTAGCCTTCCGTCATGTTCTGCGCCGGCACGCCGGAGCTCACGAGACAGCCAGGTGTTAATCGAAAAAAGTGGAAAGTTCGCGCTGGAGGCGAAGCTTCTGCACCAATCTTAACCTACATTTCAGAAAGGCTTCCGGAGACACCTATTAGCCCTCACCTCCCAAAGCTCTGAAGGTTGAAACATCACTTGTCAAAGGCTACGAGAGAAGTAAGATATCGAGCTTTTTCTAAGCCCGACGCTCGACAACCGCAGTCGTCTGCAAATCGCGGGATTTCATTTTGTGGTCCTGCCGATAGATGGCGCTCAGCTTCCATCCACTGACTAGACACACCGCTATGCTATCGCACATTTAGTCCAGGAAGAATAAGATATTATTTTGAATGGTTTCATTTTACGTCGACCAAACTCATCGGGGCAATCTCCATATTTGTCGAAAAAAGTGATATATATTTTTTTGCAATAAACAAACTGGGCTTAAAAAACAAATAGCGGTTTTATAGCAAAACAATGCGGAGCTGGAAGTTCGTCTGCTTTTGGCGCAGGGGTTTGCATTGAGGCCAGAACGGCGAACTCTGATTAGCTTCGATTTGAAGGATAGTGGTAGCCAGCCTCAAGGCAGCTAGCATTGAGGTCTACACACTATTCTTCTCATCAGAGCCAATCAGAGCTGGCGTTATGACGTCACTGCGACCCCGTGCGCAAGGTTACTATACCCGTTTTCACCTCAAGAAAACAGTAAGTTTTGCGCATTGTTCATACGCCGCACGAAATAGTTCTCGCCAGATTTGGTTGTTGGAGGCACAGGCGATGCTTTTGGCGTTTGAAACGTGTACTCCTTGATAGGATAACGTGTATCCACTCCAAAATGCTAATAAATATATCTTAAATCTCCACCTAAAGGTGAAAATTAGTAATCATCCGCGAGAAGCCGTACTTTTTTCCTATGGTTCTTGAGGTGAAAACAGGTATAGGTTACCTCAGTTGTGGAACTCCCGCGGAGGGGGTACCACCTCCCCCCGCACTCACTTCACGTCGGCCTCCCGCAAAGCCGTTTATTGAGAGAGTTTGGCCATCCATTGGTTTGAATAGGCGAGCATCTTGGGGCTAACCACAGGCCGCGAAACAGCTCCTAGTGGTGGTCGTGTGCTCTTAATATATGACACGAGTAATTTAAGCCGTTTTAGCGTCGCTAGAGTGAAAAGGTTTAGCTCTAGGTGACTGAAAACTTTGCGCATCTGAGGATTCGTCACGCCAACATTCAAGTGTAGAATAAACGAACGTGCGCTCCAAACCAGGGCCGACTTGCTAGAAACAGCGTCTCAGCTGAGCACGGGAAAGAAAGCACTGCCAAAGACAGCGCACGAGCCGAGCGGGACTCCGCGTCTCAAAATGCTCCGCGCGCCCCACCCTTTGCACTGATTTCTTTCAGCCAGTCTCAGCTTATACCCCTGTCAGACGGTCTAGTTTAGTGTCACTACAAGCGAGTGCACTTCGCCCTTAGTGTCATTTCTGTAGTGTGCCACACGGCTCCTTCCTGAGGAGCACAATTGGCTTGGAGTGAGTTTGACGAACTCACTTCGCTCGATCGAGTGCGTGGCATCAATAGGAGTGTTTCAACAGTAAAACATAACAACACAGAAACCGAAAAGGGTGGCGTAAGTTTTATTTTATAAAGAAAAATAAATTCGTGAAAGAGAGGACATGTAGAAGAGTGGCATTGCAAAAAAATAGTGGGGTGGACTTGCAGTTTAGGCTGATCTGAACTAAGATTAGCGCAGCGTGAATTGATAAAAGACGACGACAAAGCCAGTCATTCAGAATGATGGAGCTTACTTTTGTTTCAGCATGTAACTATTCGAGACAACAGGATAATTATGATCTGATTAGGCAGTGTCAGGGCCTCCTCGTAGACTTCCATGGGAAGAAGCGGAACGCCGAAGTTGGATATGCTTCGTTCTTTATCTTGGCTTGCGATGATCGACCAGAATCATCCAATTGGCGTAAAAATCGTTCAATAATGTAACGTTGTTTTAGAGCACAGCTCCTAGGAACCCGTTTCTGAGTTGAGCGGCGTCGGCGTAACCGCGTGTTGCATTAAGGGCCTGTTTCCCAAAATGACGTCACACGCGACGTCACGTGTGTCGTCACGTGTGACGTCACGAGGGTAAAATTTCCCGCTAAATTTTGCGGTAAATTTTTTGCTAAGTTTGGTGGAAAATTTTCCTGCTAAATTTAGAGGGAAAATTTTACCCGTGTGACGTCACGTGACGTCACACTTAAAATTTCAGGTGACGTATCATGTGACGTCACACGTCAATTCAGCGGAAAAATTTCCCGGCTTAATTTGCTGGAAATTTAGCGAAAGTTTTACGCTAAGTGGGATGGGAGCAGGAGAGGAGGATGGGAGGGTACGGAGGGGGAGCAGCTGCATACCCTCCCCTTCGTACCCTTCCCCCTCCTCCTCAAGAGCTGCGCTCCAATTCGGCATTACAGAGAATTGTAAACGTCTAATTTTTTAACGTGTCTTTATTAAGGGGTATCGGTGGCCGAGTGGGCTAGCGCCCACCAGATCGGAGTACGTGGAGAGAAATCAAGAAGAGTGGTTGTTTGGGCGAGTTGGTTTGACATATTATGCAATCTTGTGCGCAGCAAGGACGAGGACACAAGAAGAGAACAGGACACAACAAGGCCTTGTTGTGTCCTGTTCTCTTCTTTTTGTCCTCGTCCTTGCTGCGCACAAGATTGTATAAGATGGAGAGAAGGCTCGCGCTGGAGAACCGAGTGATCCTGAGCTCAATCCCCAGTCCTGCCCGAAGAACACACTTCCAATGAAGTGAGTTCGGGGAGCACACTAAGCTCGCTCCGGTAGACCGAGTGTGCAATCTTGATAGCAGTGTTCAAGGAGTAAAAATAATAGAAGAAATTAACGCTGCGTAAAATTAGTATTATTTTGATAGGAGTAATATTAGATGCCCACTTGTTTTCTGTTCGCAGGAAAGTAGTGCATTGTAGAAAAACAAGCGGCCAATCTAGTTTCCAGCCTTGGCCCCTGCGCGACGGCCAGCGACGGCCAGCGACGGCCAGGAGGCACCTGCAAGACTCCACCAGGAATCTGAAGATGGCAGGAGAGACGCGAAAGGCTTGCTTGAAATGGAACTCGCCCAAATGGGGCAAGGTGTCTTTGAACCACCGTTCGTTCCTCTGGTAAGTCCACCGTTCTCGACTGATCACGGGTAGGTTGTCGGTCATGAGAGTGGCTATGGTGAAGGCATTGGCCTGCAGCTGCTGATCGATGTCACTTGAAATTCTTGACTGTGCGTCGGCATCCAGGTCCAGCTGTCTCTCATCTGAAAGGCGTTGGGCTCTCACGGAAAAAGTGCCCCAACACGCCACTTCCCACTTGTCCAACATCGCGGATATGTCGCCCTCCAGCTCGTCCTCACACACTCCATGATGTTTCGTTGTGGCGAGTGGCGAGTGGCCGAGTGGGCTCCGCGCACACCAGCTCGAACACGTGGAGCGAAAGCCGCGCTGCAGAACACCAGGAATCCTGAGGTTCAATCCCTACCCCTGCTCGTTTCGATCTGGATGAGCATCGTACCGGCGTGCGGACGTGTATCACTGTGCTTGTAATGGCTGATCGTAATTATCAAGATTGATTTAAATTTGGATTAAAGCTCGTGACTTAGCGCAACAATGTGTGGTAACGTGTTTCTAATAAGACGACGAAGTTATTTATGAAAAAATGCGTATGCACTGTAATATTTTGCGTGCCCATTACTTACCCATCGTCATTGCCATCATTTTGGAGTGACACTAAGTTTTCCCGTGTAGCACCAACACACTTGGAGTGTGTTTCGACGGGTTGAAGTGCACTCGCTTGTAGTGACACTAAACTAGCCCGTCTGACAGGGGTATTAGACGCTGTTCTAGCAAGCCGGCCCAGAGCAAACTGTCACCCATACTCCATCTGCACAAACATCAGCAGTGCAGACAAAGGCATGGGCTACGAGCGCGTGGCTTTGGAAAGTGCCTCCTATGCACGAGTTCTCGTACAAACAAAAGCATTTCGCTGAGCTAGGCTCACGCGCCGTGCCTTTGTCTTTACTGCAGACATTTGCGAGATGGAGTAGGAGGCCGAGATTGAACGCTTCTATTTCACGCTTTAAATATCGTTTGCAATATTGTGACGTCGCGGTCTCCTGATTGGTCGACGCTGTGTCGTACCTTTAGTTTACGCTCTAACCGCGGAGGAGTTTTCGGCGCTGGCGGCGGCCTTTGCTCCGCCCATTGTCCAAACTCTCCTAATATAGACGCTTTACGGCAGCTGTGTGCTAGGCGCTGCCATAACCGACCTTCAGTTTTTTTTCCACTTTTATTCCGTTCAACTCACTGCATTATTACCGCAGCAGGACGGATTATTGCCATTTTAGGATTCTACTGTGTCCGTTCTCCACCAGCATAGGCCTTTGTGGGGTCTCGTCATCGCCCGATCTGAGTGGTTGGGCACGTCAGAAAGGCAAAGAGAAGATCAGTGATGGCGGCGCCGTATATTAGGAGAGTTTGGACAATAGGCGGAGCAAAGGCCGCCGCCAGCGCCGAAGATTCCCCCCGCGCTTAGAGCGTAAACTAAATTTGTGACACAGCGTCGACCAATCAGGAGACCTCTACTCCATCTCACAAATGTCTGCAGTGAAGACAAAGGTACAGGCGCGTGAGCCTAGCTCAGCGAAACGCTTTTGTTTGTACGAGACCTCGTGCATAGGAGGCACCTTCCAAAGCCACGCGCTCGTGCCCATGCCTTTGTCTGCACTGCTAGAACAGCGTCCTGAGACTGGCTGAAAGAAAGCAGTGCAAAGGGTGGGGTGCGCGAGCGTCTTGAGACGCGGAGTCCCGCTCGGCACGGCTCAAATTATACTTCGTTTCACTTTATCTGCGAGCGAAGCCAAAGCTAGAAGCGCGAGACCAGCGCTTTTTGCATTTCTCCCCAGCTCGTGCGCTCGAGCAAAGCCTGAACGCACGGAGCTTCCGTGCTCGCGCTTCCAGTTTTGCCTTCGCTCGCACATAAGGTGAAACGAAGTATAGTCGTGTCACAAATTTAAAGCACACGACCACCGCTAGGGAGCTGTTTCGCGGCCTGTGGTTGGCCCCGAGATGCTCGCCTATTCAAACCAATGTTTCAGCTTCCGTCCGAGCGCAGCCAAAGGCTGGGGGACGGTTCGCAACTTCGAGAAGAGCATTCCTACGCACCACAAAGTAGTCCGCAAAAGTATATATATATTATCTTTTTTTAAATAGCTGTTTTGTGCGTAAACGTTGCACAATATTCCAGATGTGTACTGCTGAGAATGATTTGCAACTAAAGGAATGAATTGTCGGAAGTTTATGTTTTTATTAATATATGTCAATGCATGTGGTTTGGTGAAAACACGTACATCCGCTGGCAACACTGCTGCAGCGCTCGCTCGGTTTTCTGTGTGATTTTGTTCCCGTAATGGCCGAATCATGTGCACGTGCTTCGCTGCTTTCCTCACCGAGTCGTTTCAAAACGTCCTTTCGCAAAGGCACGTTTGGGCGTCAGGCGCGAAAGGTCGTGATGAATGTCTACTTTCAAATTCGGCAGGAGACTCCGGCCGCGTCGTACCGCGAATGCGTTGTAAACAAGAAAAGCGTCCGGGCCACTACAATTCACTGATACGCGGCGAAATCAGGGCACCCCTTTACCTGCCGATCACGTTGAACGCCGAGAAGCTGGTGGAAAGGCCTGCGCCTCGAGCCCCGGTATATCCAAACAATACAAGGAAACATCAACGGTCGGGTCATCGGGCACGTTGGAACGTGTACTTACATCTCGAAACTATGCCGAAATGCCGAACAGGATCGAAAGCTCGGACACAGACGCCAGCGGCCAGCCTACGTACTGACATCCCCTATGACTAAATTTCAGAACGTGAAAGGGCACGTTTTAAACCTGTAGCAGACGATACCGTTGATACACCCGTAGCAGACGAAATACTCGGCGAGCGCGGGAGGCGCTGACGACCAGCGGCGAAGCGGAGTGATACAAAAGTGCAGGCGAGATCGCGTGACCTGTTGCCGGCGTGTGATTGGCTCCGGCCACACGTAGCTTTGGCTGCGCTCGGACGGAAGCTGAAACACGCTGCTGCTCCGCTAGCAGCTGGCCTGGCGCGTCTTACGAAGGAGGCGAGTCGTGGTTAGTGAAGGGGGGTACTGCTCGTGCAAGCGCGCGTCTATGAGCAGTTCCGCAACTGGGCTGACCATTACGGCGATCCCTGCGCAAGTAGCAGACGAACTTGTGGTCCGCATATAAAATGACACCTGGTGGAACCAATGAAACAACTCTATTTGACATTTTTTTTTTTTTTTACAATTTTAGCCGTTGTTTCACCAGCCATTGACTTCACTCGGACCACTTGTTTATTTTCGCCTAATAGAGACTAGTAGGGCTATTTATAGAATAGAACAATATACTCGTAGCTTTTATGTTCTTTTTCATCGCAAACTTGCTACTCTGAGCACTTTTGGCTTATACTATTCAGTGTTGTTCAAAGTGAATCTCTAAACACTATATCATAAAACAGCTACCGCTGGGTAGCTGTGAAGGTAAGCCCTCTGATGATTGTATTGTACGTGTTCAGGTGTAGCGTTTATGAATTAAAATTATATATCCTGCTCGCGTGAACTTGTTAAAAAATCTCAACTTGTTTCAGGGATTTTTGAAGCCACTTTTTCAGAAAGACAATTCTTATATTTTCATTTAGCCTTTTGTATTGAGCACAACATAAGGCTGAGAATCGCTGCTTTCTGCGGCGAGAACCACGCTAGGGGTCACCACTGAGCAGCACGTGAATGTCACGCGATTCCCGCGGATTCGCGTGACATATAGCGGTACGGCGTGATTGCTTTCTTTTCGGACGCGGCGCGGTGGTTCGCTATTGTTCTCTCAGCGGTGACACAACTTACGAAACCGCAAAAGGTATGCGCAGACGTTCAGGTGCTTCTTGCCCAGGGGTTGCGATGATGTCAGTAACGCCGAGCTCTTATTGGCGGATTGAAACACATTGGGGGTAGATCTGCAGCGCACTCCAGCGCTGAGGCCTACGCACTGTCCTCTCAATCAAAGCCAATCAGAGCTCGGCGTCGTTCTGGAGGTCACCGTAGCTCCTGGGCAAGAAGCAGACAACTTGCTATCTGCTTAGGTTTCCATCCATATCCGGAGGAAGTAGAGATTGTATTAAAACAGAGCAGAAAGGAGTGGGCGAGCGAGATGGTGTGCTCGAACCACCTTATCAGATGCTTTCACGACGAGTGGCGTCGTATATTGCTATTACGTTTTGCTTTTTACAGCGGAGCTGTTAATTGCCAGGCTCCCAGTTTCATGTCCGTGGACAAATAAATCTCGACACAACCCTGCTAGCTATTACCGCCATCTGTGAGCGATGGTGGCAACCAGAGCAAACAGACTCGCCGGTTGTCTGGTTGCCGCCGTCGCTCATAGATGGCGGCACATAGTACAGCTCCGCTGCTCTTCCTTGTTCACCGGAAGGAAAAGGCCGAAAGTTTTTTTTTTCTTCGCGAGTGTCTGTTTCGTTCTCCGTACGGATATTCCGCTGGCAGGACTCGGCGCCAACGATGATTTGATAATTCGCCTTTCTTTTCTTTTTTTTTTTCCCCGCACTCGAATTTCTTTCTCCGTGTCGTCCGTGTCACCTCCGCATTCCCGCATTCGAAGAAGAAGTTTGGCCTTTCTTATACGAGTGCAGGCTCAGTAGCTGCGGCGTAATGTTGTGATCGAAGAAAAAACAACAAAAAAAAATTTGTAAAGAATTAATTTATGTTGGATATTTTACTATTTCGCCTATTGATAGACGACATTCTGATTTTTTTTTGTGCAACAAATGGTTTGTTGTTGTATGTTTTTGCTCAATACCACGAGTGTTCATTATTGTGGACGGCTTACGGCCACCAAAATAAAAATGTCGCATAACGTCCCAAAATACCAAAAAAGTGCTTGTTGCGTTTTATTGACAGTAATTATAATCTGGACTCAAAAGTTAAATATAAAGAAATCCCACATCTGCTCTCTTTTTAATAATGTTGTCATTACGGTCATCACATAATGTATACATATGCGCAATTTGCTATGTCTCAAATGTCTGTCATTGAAGCGTCAGCTTTTTATCAAATTATTTCTTAGTTTAAATCCACGATCTTAACAAAACGACTCGTTGATAACGATACTTTGACAAAACGATTTCCACTAGAAGCTAGCCTATGTTTATTTTCTTTTTCTTCTAATCTTTAGTTCGGTAAAATGATTCGCTTTTATATATTTACTTTAAAATTAGAGTTAGGCTTTTAAGTTGTGTGCCTCTTCAGAATGCAACATTTCTTTTTGCGTTAACCCTGTAAAGAATGAGTCATCCACACTTTTTATACTCGGAGCATTCACTTCTTCACTGTAATTACTAAAATACTAGACGTGGTGCTGCTGGTGATCTTATTCAGCTTGGTAAAGTCCAGGCTGCATATAAAAGCAAATGAGTATATGACAGCCCCTGATTTTTTAATGATGCAAACATCGGGATAAAGAACTATACCACGTTTTCACCTCTAAGAAAAAGTACGTTTTGCGCATTGTTCATACGCGGCGAGCAAGCAGTTCTTACGAGATTTGGCTATCAAAGGAAAAAGCGATGCCTTTGATGTTTGGAACCTGTATAGTCTTGATAAGGTAACATGCAAATAATCTAAAACTCACCTGCATATATCTCAATTATCCACATAAAGGGGGAAATTAGTAATGCTCCGCTACGGGCCGGACTTGTTTTACTACGCTTCTTGAGGTGAAAGCGGGTAGCAGTAAGTTTATCTCGAGGGAGGAAACCAGGACAACAATGGTGACCGAGTGTTGTCCAAGGAAGTGGGACAAGGGAATTTTCCCGAATTAAAACTTTGGATTGGGCTAGTTGGTCTCATTGTAACCCAAAAAATTAAAAAGCGCAAAAAAAAGAAACACGGACGAAGGGACGCACAGAAGACGGACTGGCGTACGCATAGAACACGGACTGGCGCTAACCTCCGAACGGATTTAATCAAGGCAAAGCACTCCAGCACACATGCGTGAACACCCTTTCCCATCATGCCAACCCCATCTGATAAAAGCAACTCATAAAACAACAAACTACAGATGACAATGATCTACACATTCGTATCAGTTGAACGTGACTACACAAGACCATACATACTTCGTCTCACCCTACGATGGACTAAAGGCAGAAGCTAACGAACCGCCAGATCCAATCACTGAGCCACTTAGACATTGCGTGGTATTTCGCTTCGATGCACGTATCGGTGCCCGCGTCTTGGATCACTGATGTGAACGGGCGGACAGTGGTTCGGATCGAGCATTGAGTGACTAACAATTTTACACTGCAAAGAAAGCCACCATGTACTGGCTCTTTGCACTGTCGGAGCTATAAAAATGACACAGCGTTTTTGGATACGGAGCATTATTCGTCCAAACCTAACCAATGCTAAGCGTGTCATAGTTTAGCGTGGAACGTGATTGGACCTGGCGGCCCGTGGCTTTGTCCTCTAGTCCATCGTAGGACGAGATGCCCTGGTTGGCTTAGTAAAATCGAAGGCGTGCTGACGCAGTTGTCACCTGAGGACTTTATAAAATACGCTTCAACTATTTCCCTCTCAGTCTTGTTATTTGCTCTTTTAATAAATTTTGTTAATTCTAACAGGGGATCACACCCGCACCGCATGCAGTGTACTGCAAGGTGTCCCCCCGCTTTGTTACGAACCGCTAGACGATGTTCACGCGCCCTTTCGTTAAAACACCGCCCAGTCTGTCCAATATACACGCGCCCGCACGTTAGCGGAATCTCGTAAACAACATTAGAGGCACAAGCTGTGTACTGAGTGACGTGCTTCTTTGAGCATTGAACACGTTTCTGTCTAGTCATCATAGGACAAATCTTTTGCCAGCTTGCATGGAGCGGAGAAAACAACATTGACATCGTACTTAATTGCTATTTCTTTAAGGTTATACGACACCTTGTGTAAATAAGGTATCACTTGAACTCTTGATTTTTTAACTTTTTCTCGCTTACCGTCCCCTGTGTTGCCTTTACTTTTGATCTTTTGTAGGAGGTTTTCACACACGCTAGGTAATCAAGCAGGCGAGGTAGCCCGCCCTGTCTAAGCGTTCTACTCTGAAGTTCAAAGCTAGTCGTCAAAGCGTGATGGCAGCTTTTGTCAGAGCTGCCTGAAGACAGGTGAGAGCAATTCCTCACTTTATCAGCTTAGAATGAGCGCTATCAAAAGACAAGAGGCTCTTTTTTGAACGTGGTTTGTACTATCCAGCACACGTGTTCATCTGTAAAAGTAAGCTGTAGGTCTAAAAACTGAACGCACTTGTCCATGGGAAGCTCCCAGGTGAACTTCATATCCGTCCGACTTGGCACTCAAACAAGTTGACAACCTTTGTAACAACATCATTAAAACACATCCCCGAGTGATCATCCACAATAACCAGAAAATCGTCTACAT
>JAZHYW010056774.1:0-24399 GCA_037355805.1 Ixodes ricinus
CATATGCAGTTTCAATCCATCTCCCCAAGTAATGAAAATCACAGCCATTCCAGCCCCCTCTTGAAAACGGTTCCTCGCTACGCCACTGCTCAGTCTGGAATGGGCACCTAATGTCATTTGCTTAGTTTCCAATAATTTCAAAAGTTTTGAATCTGCACTTATTGCAACATGAGCACATGTTCAATATTTCATGCTACTAGCATCAAATACCAATCCTTGCTGAGAGCCGAGAAAAGAGAGTTAATGCAAATATTTAGGACCATTTCATTGCTTTACAGAATAATTGGTGTTTTCATGTAGCTTTTCCAGCCTTCTTTAGTTGGAGAACAAATAAAATAAAGAATGGGCTCCAAAATTGTGCAGTATTTACTGTTCATGAACATAACAAAGATTTGTCTAGCTTGGGGTGGAACAAGTGTTTCGAGGAAGACGAAAGTGGAAGTGCGTCTTACGTGGCGAGGTGACATGCGGCAGCCCGAACCAGGAAGTTGCTTAGCCGGCCGCAAGATGCTAGCACGAGACCCAGGTATGGGGGAGACGGCTTCAGTGGACGGCTGATGTACTCGGGTGGAACTGGACCCCCACAAAGTACGGGTGGTCTGCAAGGTGCCCCGCCAAGGTTGAGTCCTGAGCTTTTGGATTATGGCTTCCAGTTTGCAGAGTTTACTTTTCCCAAGCATGCATAACGGCAAAGTCTGATGGGTACAGGGAGAATTTGGGCTTGACAACAACCACTTTCATGGAGTAGTCTCAATTACTGTGCAGCCCACTTACAAGAGATCTACTAAAAAATACTTCCGTTATAAATAGGGTTTCGAGTTTTCGGATAAGTCCCTTGAGATCTTAAAAACATCTAGCCGGTGAAATTTTCGTCAATTTGGATTTATCCAAAAGCTCCAAATTTCAATGTCGGCATGGCGCAAAGAAGAAATACGTGTATTCTATAAGTAAGGTTGTTACGAGCACAGAATCACTGGTCCATGAGGAGAGGCGTCTCCACTTCTGACAAAAAGGGGTTTACCGTTTATCTCGTCAAGTTCTGTTCAGGTCAACGGGTCATTGTAATTTTGTATCACATCGAAAGCCGCTGTTCTGTGGTTTTCAGCCTGGATCTCTTAGAAGGAGGTAAGGGGTTGCGCTTTTAGAGCAGTGAGAGCTATGGTCATAGGAATGGGGGGCAGCTTCAGTTGTTCTTATTTCATCACACCGCCCCGCTTCAGCCGCAGCAGGTTGGAATGCATGGAAGAAAACGAAGGCTTCCAGAGACAGCGTCAAGGCATACCGGTGACCTTGAGTATCAAAAATTTTTTTAGCAACACTTGTCTGCAAGTTTCATTGTGGGACAGTTAGTATTGGCTTCAATGGCAAGGGGCACAAATGCCCTGTCCAGCCGAAGAAATATCATGCAATACAGGTGAGCTCTTATGAATTTATAGGTTGTGTCTGCATAGGCTTGTTTTTGTATTGAATTTTATAAGTTTTGACACTACAGCAAAAGGCCCAAACTTCGAATTTTCGGGAGAACTGAAAAATTAATCGTACATAACTCCAATAAAAAAATTAAGAAAGAGAAGCTTTGACAAAACGTTTTTAATTTTTTGAGAAATAAGTTCAAAAAATCTAGAACCCTAGTTATAGCATTCGTAAGGATGAAAAAACAAATTTCAAGGATGGCATATCATGTGCAAATGATAGTCCACTTATAACAGGCTTTCTCCATCTCGAACTTTGTAATAAGAGATCACCGTACACCAGCAATTAGTCCAACCCATCAGCCAGAAGGTGACAACTCTAGCTTCAGGTGTTGTCACATTGTTGGCAGACTAGAAATCCCAGCAAGAAATATGCCATTGACGCTGCTATATATTGCAAACATGCCTTGTTAGGGATTCACTAAATGATTATACGCATATAAGTACAGTAGACTCCCTTTAAGACGAACACGAAGGGACCTTGAAAATTTGTTCGACTTATCAGATGTTCGCCTTAACAGAAGTGCCCTAATTATCATGCTGGGCATGTCTACATTGCTGTTGACCAATAAACACAGAATGAAAAAGCCTGCAATGAAGAGATACTTAAAAAGGGACATTTATTTGGCTCCATGCCAAAAGAAGAAAAAATAATGTTTGACACACCACTGGTGGGGGAACCGATCCATTCGGTAATTTTTGACTGCCGCCTCCTCTGTGCAAATCGGTGTCCAGCAATAAAAACGACATGTGGCCCATGTTCCTGGGACACATCTCATTATTGAACCTTAATCACTGTCATCACGTCCATCAGACTCCTTGTCCGACACCTCCTCCCAAAGGCAGTAGTCTTTACTGTCGTCGAGCGCATTTGAAATCCCGCACTCCCGACGCCTCCTCCCAGAGGCAGTAGTCTTCACTGTCGTCGAGCGCATTTGAAATCCCGCACTTCTTGAAAGAGCGAGCGAAAAGCGTGCGCCGACGCAGTGAAAACCGGTCGCGGCGCATTACTCTAAGCGAGTAACCCAATGTCGGCTCGCCAAAGTTCTCATGCAGCAGCTCGATATTTATGGCGAGGTGCCGTTCACGCTGCTCTTTTACAAAGTTACGGCGAGGTGCCGTTCACGGTGCTCTTCTACAAAGTCGCTGAGACTTGCCTCAACGTCAGCGAACGCGCCATTCTTTGGGCTCCTAAAGCTTCTTCTCGTTCCGTTGCACGCGAACAGAGCTTGCTTGTGTCGTCTCCATCCGCGAATGCTGCCCTTATTTACGGCGAATTGTCGACAGGCAGCACTGTTTCCGATGTCTTCCGCAACCAAAAAACTTTTCTTCTGTAGGCGACCGACGATTGTTTTCGCGCCGACGCCATTGCCGAGCCCGATTGTGTACAAAAGGTGGCGCCTCGGACATTTTGAGTTTAATGATGATGATAGCTGTTTTGAGCGCCATACTGCTTAGAAACCGAAACTACGTCAAACAGCGTTAGATCGCGCCTCATCGAAGCTGAAAATTAGAAAAAAAACTCGTATTATATGCGGTTTTTTACGGTACATCTGACATACACCTCGGCCGGCGCAATGCGCGGCGTCGCCGTCGGTGCAGTGCCATCGCGAAGGGGAGCTGTGAAAGTTCGGGTTATCCAAAATGCGCGCGCGAAGCGGTTCGTGTTAAACGATTTTTTTTTGCATTGCGTCTATGGGAAACCAACCAAATGTTCTTACTTTGTTCGGCATATCCGAGAATTCCGCTTAAGCGAGTTCGCCTTAACGGGAGTCTACTAGAAAGGAAGACTCATTCTTTTGTCATTTCTTCCAACAATCAAACTCGCTCAACATATCTGCTGGAAATGCATTTGGTGGCAACCCATCAGGATGTTCCGGTACTACTGCTATACACTGCCAAAAAACTGGATATTCTGGTTATCATACATTATAGCAGGCATTCTCGCTCAAACGCCTTAGTCGTGAAACGGAACAAAAACGTACTCTGCACCCTCTTCCAAGCTTTTGCAATAAAACATTTAATAAAAAACCACTTACAATCTTTATGGTAATCATTGTATGAATGTGGAAGACTATGAAACTACCGTATTTACTCGCATAATGAACGCACCCCCCCCCCCCCCAACGGGTGCCAATATTTGGACTTTTTTTTTTTCCCTTTCATAATGAACGCACCTTAAATTTTCAGCTCCGCGAGTCTTGAATTGCATCCAACTTAGCTACCCACCAAGCCCATCAACAAATTTTCTTTTGCTGTCAAGCGGTCAGGTCAAGTCAAACCAAGCCAAGCCACTCTCATAATGGCTGCAAGTGCGTAGTTGCGGAAGTGGTTAACCGTGGAAACCGAGCAGCGCGCACACTTGACGAAGCTAGGATCGAGGAATTGCCCAGTCCTGGACATTCTTCTGCCTATCGAATGCATTGATGTCAACAAACACGCCGTCGTCTGTGGTCCGCTTTCGGACAGTGAAATCGTGGAAGTGATTAGGCCTGAGAACGGTCATGTTGCTCTTCGTGCTGAGTGAGCCTCGTAGAGCACTTTTCCTTCCGTAAAAGGCACGCCGAAAGCGCCCTAAAAAGGTTTGCAATTTATAAAGCATGGTTACTATGGTGCACCCCCGACCAGCCGTGGGTGCGCCTCCATCATTGGAGACGTGCCACAGTACCTTGCCGTGTCATATTGGCGCCTAATATGGCATTTGCACGAAGTGTGTAAATGCAAAAATTTTACCCCCGCATAATGAACCCCCCCCCCCCCCCCCCCAAATATGCGTCAATTTTTCGGGAAAAAAAGAGTGTTCATTATGCGAGTAAATAGGGCAACAAAAATGACCAGTACTAGCAGGAGCACTCTAAGTGCCTCGCTTGCCAGCACACCGTTCGTCTACCTTCACCGTACGATCCTATCAAATTAACATTTTTCTATTCTGACAGAGACATTAACCAGTTTAAGGCAAGTTGGCATACAAGATGCACAACTTTTGTAACAATGTAAAATTAACATTGACGAATTTCTATGGTTCCACACTCTCTTTACAATCTCTTACCGGGGAACTCTATGATCTCCATGCGTTTGCCAGTGTCGTCCTTCCCCCACGAAGTGGAAGCCCCGCTTTCTCCAGGTCAGGAGCAAAGGCTGGGTTCACCTGCGTACCGATGCCGGTGCCTTTCTTCGATCACTTCTGCATTCATGTACAGCTTTCCTGCATGTGCACCAATGCACATAGTAGGTACACTTCACTCACAATGGAACTTGCACATAGACGGAAGCACATATAGGTAACATTAACATTTCAACACGCGTAAAAAAAAAGCCCAAAAAATTAGCACTTGCGAAAGCAAACAAAAATTTTTTTTGCAGGTGTATTCTTGTGGTCAGTTTTACTATGTGCAGGGGTGAGACAGGTGAAACAGGTTTTGGAGCAATTTTTGGAGCAGAAAAATCTGGATTTTGGAGCAGCTTAGGAGCACAAAATTCTCGTTTTGGAGCAGCAGTTTACGCATCTTGGAGCAACTTTGGAGCAGAAAAGTCTACAGTTTGGAGCAGAGTAGGAGCAGAAAATGTTAGAGCAGCTTATCAGCAACTGAAATCATAAAAAATCTGATTTAAATCACATAAATCTGATTTTTCTTCTTTATACGTTATTTTTTTCCACCCTGGTTCCAATAAGTCATCAGCGCCGATACGCACCGAGATAAAATATAAAAGAACAAAAAAACGGAAAAGGCAAACCCGAGTCCAATGCGCATAGATGAGGACAAGAAACACAGGCTTGCTGCAAAGTTAGGTGGGCACCAGGTACCTCAAGCTTATACGAACTGGTGCCAAAGCGCAATTGTAGTGCAAAACTTTTTAAAGCGGTGATTCGAGAGCATGAACAGGGAAGCACGGTTTACTACAACCAGACATCCATCGGACGCTCGTAGAGAGCACGTTCAGATAGAAAAAGGTACAAAACAGCCTTTCCACTCTCGTGAAGAAGGAAGACCAGCGGAGCTGTACTCAGTACACTGTGTGCTTCTTCTTCGTAGACGTCTGTTTTATCGCGTTGTTTCCTACGATGAATTCCCACCAAGCGCCCAACTATCCATTCTTCTATTATAGCTGGAGAGGTTGCCACCATCTACGAGCGACGGCAGAAACCATACTGGTTGTGTGCTCGCCGTCGCTTATAGATGGCGGTAGCTATCCCGACAGGTCTGTGCCGTCATACACGGACACGATCCTGGGGAACTAGCACTTAACAGCTCCGCTGTAAAAAACTCGCCACAAAAGTGAGTCCCAAGGTAAATAGTGAATTGGTAGAAAAACTATGAGCAGCACATGCACGCTAAGTACGGGTGTGTGACCGATTCATTCGATTGTTCACGCACTGGAAGCACGTGTGGGATAACCGAAAGTACTCACGGCGACGGCGCCGTCCATTTTGACGAGAAGATTACGGACACGAATGAACAATTACACAATGGAGGCGCTCAATAGCACTTTTAAGAAAAGGTTTACTCTCAAAACAAAAGAAATACTTGCTCATCTTGATAGCCTGTGCGTCATACCTCGCGTGGCCAGACAGCGAGACCGCGTGACAGCACACCGGTAGCATGCAGTCACAAATGACAGCGGAAAATAGTAGGAAAATCGGGAAAAGACCACGTATCATAGGTAGAGAAGGGTACTACAGCTGAAATCTTTGAATCCGGCGGTTGCTTGCGCCACCCTGAACCCGTGCCGTGTACTTTACTACGACGAGATTGAATGTTGCCAACCAAGCTCTCGTTTCCCGCTAAATCTAACGTCGCCGCAAACATTTTTTTTTTAGTTTTTGAGTTACTTTGGCGCAGTGTGGCGCAATTTCGACCGATTTCGCGTTTTTGGCGCAACTAGGCGCAGAAATTTGGGTTTGTATCAAAATGGCGCAATTGGCGCAGATGTCACACCCCTGTATGTGACATTTCAGGATGTTAGTCCATGTCAGTGCAATTGAAAGTTGAGGGTTTTACGCACCAAAACCAACGAAGGGCATCTGGCATGCCCCAGAATGTGAATGCTGGGGCATGCATGTCGAGGACTAATTTCGATCACCCGGGGATCTTTTGACATGGAACCGAGAATTTCAGTTACACGGCCCCCTCTCACGCAACAAGCCTCCATCAGATTGCTGGGCCATTTCGGCAAAACGTAACAATAAAATGTGACCGGGAAATTATCGAGGTCATACCCAGACACAGAAGACGAAAGCTTGATGTAGGACGTACCTATGGAGAAGTGGTGCCAAATGTCAGTGGAGCCAGAGCGTGCCAGCGAGATAACACGGCTCTTGCGAAAGCCTGAATCTCCTCAAGTCTAGTCCGAGATCGTGCCCACCCGGACAAAGAGCACAAGGGGAGAGGCGAGGGGGCGAAAATTTGGCGCCTCTCCCACACTGTTGTAGCAAAGGCAGTGATAACAGAATGTACTGTGTGCTGCTTTCACAGTGCTGGAGCCCCTGCCAGAAACAGCGCTCCAGCAAGAGTGAAACATGCTGTTCTCCCACACTTTGCCGTTCAGGACTGACAACCTTGTAAATTAGGGCAAACGAAGGCGTGTGTCACTCACTTAGGATGGAGTCATGGGTGTTGAAGATGGTCTTCCGCTTGCCCAACCGCATCGTCCCGCCCATCTGGCCAACATGGTGCTCTGGCATCTCAATGATCTGCACACCACACACATTAATTATGCAATGAAGCTGCTATATTAATAATATATAATAATAATGATGATTATGCTTTATTTTTGCATAGTGCCCCTACAAACAGATGAAATGCCTTTTGTGTTGTGAACTGAACAGTTGCCAAGGCACTAGGTTTAAGAAAATGCTTAGTGCAATCTGAATGAACAACAAAAATGTCACAAACCCCAGCAGCCATCACACTGCAAAGTACAAACTCGACTTGATTACACCTTAAAGGGGCACTGACACCCCAAAGGTCGTATTTTTTTTTATTGTCTAAAACGACGCAAGTTGTAGTCATAAACACGCAAAAAAAAAACAGCATCGCGAAAAAAAATTTTCCTGCGCGCGCGCGCGCCTTTTTATTTTTGGCGTTTAAATCTCCCGCCGCTACCTCCTTGCTTCTTATGATCGATGACGTCAAAAATCAGGAAATTTAGAAGCTTTGTAGGCGACATTTCTATAACATTTAATAATGGCAATCGTAAAACATGTTTTTTAACGCAATTGCGAACGCACTACGGCCCTTCTTTTTGAAATACCAAAAATCAGAGTTCGGTGAGATGTCCCTTCCTAGATTTGTGTCCTCTCTTTGGCGGCGCTCGAGCAGACCGGCGTGTCGGCGAAGAAACCGGTTTTTTCCCGCGCCGGCTCCCTTCTATCCCGCCAGCTCGCCTCCTCCTCGCATCGGGTCAGCGGAGGTCCGAGAGAAAGTCGAGTCGCAGGAGACCGCAAAATTTGACTGACTGCACTGCCGGGGACCGCGCGGGAACTTCAAATTCAGCATTTGGAAATTGTTTTTTTAATTCACAAATACTGAATTCCCAAGTTTCGAATTTTGAGGGTAATGTCCCGGCACCGTTTTCAATCGTTTCGGATAATAAAAAAAAATATGATTTTGATGTGTCAGTGCCCCTTTAAGAAAGATTTTGTGCCATGAGATTTCTTCATTATTACGAAATACTTTGCTCCAAATAAAGAAAACAAATGACTGCCAAGTCTGAGAGAAGAGAGGCTGACAAAGCAAGTCTACAGCCCGCAGGTAATTTTTTTTTGTTCTTCCAGAAAAATAAAACGACTGACATCTAAGCATGTGCAAATAGTGGCTTTTGAGTTTGAAGCGAATTCGAAGCGAATAGTGGTTTTGGCCAAATATTTCCGAATCGAATAGCAGACAGTTTCTCAAAGCCGTTCAGTACTTCTGCACCATGCTTAAACGAAAACCCAGCTAAACTCATGAATAATGTTCCCAAGCTTCCACTTGTCCATTTATGGTAAGTCTAATTCTAATCTAACTATATTTATAAACTGTGGTTTCAAAAAGTATGATGCCTTGGGATGGCAAGTAAACAATGGATTTGACATAATTAGACCTATACAGATGCTTAGTTTAACCTAATTGAGTGGATTTACAAATCTTGTCATACTGTAATATCCTGAATGGACGCCCACCTTTTTACGGAAGATAATTGGAAAAAAGAAGTCGGGTGGGCGAATCTTCAAGTTTGCCCCACCCAGCCTTTTTGAAAGAATCGCAAAGTTCGTTACTTGCATACACGTGATAAACACCGCCGGTCCGCATACAGCGCGAATGCTTGTTTCGTGAAAGCATGTTTCTAAGACCGCTATGTTCCCTTCATTAAGCTCCGTAGCCTTTGCTGATGTCTAGACTAAAAAAAAAAAAAAGGACGAAGTAAAAAAGAAGAGTTAACAAAAAAATAGAAAAACCAACCAGGTGCAACCAGCCAGCGAGCAAGCGGATGAAAGATGCAACGAAGAGTGATGCTGAAGAAGCTGTGAAGTCCGCGATCGCATTGGAAAATACTTTGGTGTCAGGCAAAGTCGGGCGCCTTGTGAATTTAAAGGAGCAGGTTCCTGTGCAACTTTTCTTGTATGGTGCATACATATGCGCATGTCCAAAGACCTCTAAAAGAAAAAGTCTGCCCAGGTGTCACCAGTTCTTCGGAATTGCTAATTTTGGAGGGTAGGCAATAAATAAGGATTTTCTTTGACAGATATTTTGACTTAAAAGGGGGTGGGCCAAAGTTCAAGGGTGGGGGGGCATTGGTGGCCGAGTGTGCTAACGCGTCTCAGCTTGGAGCATGGAGCGAAAGCTTGCGCAGCAGAACCTCCTGGGTTCGATCACCACCCCCTTCCCATTTTAATTTGGACGAGCTTTGTACTTGCACGCGTTCGTGTCATGATTACTGCGTGGCGCACATTAAAGACCCCAAGTTAGCAGTTGTACTGGACTGGCTAAATTTCTCATCTACATCTGAAAGACAAGTCACCCGTTGAGGCGTACTAGCATCAGGGCTGTCTGAACATACAAGTAACACAATTTCAGTTCAGGTGTGGGCGTATGTTCAGGATATTACGGTAGGCAAATATTCTTTCTTCAATCTCGAATTTGAAAAAGAATCACGAATGATGAACGCAGGAACACGCTGCAACTCTGCCTAACATATACTCTTGCACAATAGCCAGATAAATTTTGATAATTTTACTGCAATGTAGATATCAACATTCACAAATCTGTTTCTTCTTAAATGCACCAGGCTATCACGTACACCATCCCACTTTGAAAGTGTGCTTTTCTCCCAAGCACGCAATCGTGATATTTCTACTTTTCCAAGTGTTGATTCCGCCAGGTTACCCGTTGAAGTGCGCTTCTTACCGAGCACCGGTGCACTGCAGAGAAGCAACACACACGGAGCTTGCTTTTGCAGGTGTTGCTTCTCTGCAGTGCACCCGTGCTCGGTAAGAAGTGCGTTCAATGGGGCTAACCAGAGCCGTAGAGTTTGGCCATACATTGGGAAGTATAGGCGGCAAATGAGGAGGTGCCATTGGTCGAAAGCGGGCTGGGCGTGTTCTAGGGCGTCTTCACTAATTCCACTGTGGCCAGCCAGAAGCTGCAAATAATACCCTGGCAGTGGTACTGTGCGTCGAAGTAACTCTCGGTGACTGAAAATATGGTGCAAGTGCCTTTTCAATCACGGTCATGCAAAATAAAAATCTAGCAGAACGATCGATGTAATCCGTACGCCAGGCGCCGAGGACTGGGAATCTGCCGTCCGAGCGTTCAGACTCCGTCCGAGCAAAAGAGAGTTTGAGCGGCACATTTGATTCTTACATCTTTTTGCATGATGATAATCGAAACATCACATGCACCATATTTTCAACCATGAGGAGTTACTGCATTTGACTCTTATGCGCTTATTAAAACTGTTTCTGGCTACCACCACAAGGAGATTATTTCGGGCTTCTGGTTGACCAAGAGAGCATGTCAAGCCCTCTTTCTGCATCTGGTGCACGCCTTGGCTCTGCCTGCTCCTCCCATTGACCGAACTCTCTATATATACAGTTCTGGGGCTAACACGCTGCAATCAACACTTTAAAAAATATGCATATCGCTGTTCATTTCAAAGCGAATATCAAATTGTGTATTATTCGAAACTACTATTAGAAATTTTAAGTATTTGCACAACACTACAGCCCTCACTTTAGTTGGACATGTTTGGAGCACAAATCAGATGCATGAAAATATCGGAGTGTCTAGAGTTCCGTCCAGATGGAACAGTAGCAGACGGAATAGAGTTCCATCCAGACAGAACGACAGCAGGCCCAGCAGAGTTCTGTCCGGACGGAACGATAGCAGGTGCAGTAGAGATCCATCCAGACAAATCGCTAGCAGGCCCAATAGAGTTCCGTCCAGACCAAACCACAGCAAGCCCCATAGAGTCCCGTCGATTCCGTCCCGAAGGCCCAGTAAGAGTATTGTTCCTTTTTGTCCATGCTAGAATAACGATAACAAGCTCTCGGTCAATTTTTTTGAAATACCAAAGGTGTTTTATTTCTTTTGTGATTATTTACAAGGTGGAGCCACAATACCAGGTTTTTACTATGCAAAAATAATTGCGAAATTATGCGCTGCAATCAAGGAGAAACACTGTGGAAAGTTGAGACAGGAAGTGCTCCCTCATTACGACAATGCACCCAGCGTCAGGTCTTGCATTACAATGATTGCCATTCCTCAATAAAGCTTTGGAAATGATATCCACCGTATTCACCGTATCTGGCTCCCAGTGACTACAGGCTCCTCAACAAAATTGAAAGAAACACATGCACGGGAGATCTTTAATAGGTATCTGAGGTAATAGCGGCCAGAGATGTGTGGTTTGCAGAGGATGGACAGACTTTTTTCTAGGAAGCAGTAGAAATGTTTTAGGATTGCTGGGGCAAGTGCATTGGACTTAAAAAAAGACTACATTAAAACTAACATAGGAACATTGCCAGTTGTTACTCTGGAAATGGGTCAGGGGTAAAGCATAGGGATCAACCCTCATGTATGCTGGACAGAGCTTCAGTGGCACGTCTCCTCTGTCTGAATAGAACTTTAGCAGCGGCTATAGTTCCGTCTGGACGGAACTTTAACGGCAGCTATAGTTCTGTCTGGATGGAACTCTAGGGGCGACTGTCGTTCCATCTGGACGGAGCATTACAGTATTTGCAACTTCCCGTCCGGAAGAAACTCTAGTGGTTCTGACTCGACGGAACTAGAGTTCCGTCTGGACAGAACTACAGTGGTGATTATTGTTTTGTTTATACAAAACCCTAGCCACAGCCTTAAAATATTGCCATAATTCTTATTAAACTAGTTCTATTAGAAATGCTAACATTAATTCTTGCTGGCCACAGCTTGACAGTGGGCCGCCTGTGGTTGAAGCAACATTATGCTGCAGAAACATTATTTTACTTGCACCTTTTTTTTTCCTAATTTTTGCATTTCTACTTCTCTATGACTTAAAACTTTTTAGCTGTTAACTACTACATTTTTAGAACATTCAATAATGCTATGAATATTACTATTGGGAGCCTGCCCTTTACCTCCCTTTTAGTAAAGTGAAAAAATTCTACATTTAATGCGAGAACTGCTGCCACAATCTGAACCAAGTCAAAACAAGGACGCAGACCAACGGGTTATAGTACTTTAACTTGTGAATGTGAGGACAGAAAGATTGAAACAAAGTTTTGTTTCTGTGTTTGATTAATTTCTGTCAGTTTGGCATCTAGGCAGCCAATATTCAAACTTTTTATATTTGGTGTTTTCTGCTACATAGCATGGCCCTCAATGCATGGCACAATGTCATGACAACTTGCTGTGCCTCGCAACTAAAATCTGCTGCAAATCCAGTGTAGACTGATGAGCGTGTTGGCTGAATTGAGGAACACTAAAAGTGTTGTTATTTGCGGGTCTTATGGCGCAAGAGCTCCGACCATACTGCGCCAAACTAGGTAAGCTATAAAAACGTTTGTAAAAGTACACTAAGACGAGACTAGAGCTTGGCTATAGTTTGTGTAAGATACCTGTAGTTTTGCGAAAGCTAAAGGACATTCAAATGATATGAAAGGCTGCTCCCCTAGAGCCAAGATGGGTGAAATGGGATGTTGTACTTGAAAAACTTGAGGAAATAGGTCTCGTATTGCTGTAGGAGGCCACAGCAAAGAGAGAGAACATGCAGAACAGCTAAAGTTTCTCCACAGTGCTCGCACACAGGCGGTTCTTCACCTACAAGCAGGTATTGATGAGTAAGAAACGGGTGGCAAATTCTTAAAGGGGCCCTGCAATCCTATTTAAGCGTCTACCTTTTTTGCGGTTTCCACGTCTCTTGTGGTTCGGGCAACCCACACGGAGAGAGTATTTAAATATGAGTGCGTCACATTTTAACCGGAAGACGCGGAAACCTCCTCCTCCTACAAGGGCGCCCCATGGTGCCGAACGTGCGTGGCATGTGACGAAATCGTGACATTTTTGGTTCTGACGTCAGCCGAGAGAGAGAGCTGCCCTGTTCCTGGGCAGCTTCTCTCTTCGGCCTCACCTCCTTTCCTTGTCTTCCCTCCCTCCCCACATTCCTCAGTTGCTGTAGACTTTTTAGCTATTAGGGCGCGATGCAATTACAGTAAACTTTCGTTGGTTCGACCTCGGTTAATTCGACTTTTCGTTTAATTCGATCGTGTTCAAAAATTCCCGGCGAGCGCCCATACATTTTTATGGGAGGAAAAGTTTGATAGTTCGAACTCGGGAAGACTCTGCATCATCGGATAATTCGTCCCTAGCAAATGCGCGCGTGCTCACATTGCACGGCACCACGGCAGAAAAACCACCAACGTACGGCAGCGAAACACGGGCCCTTTGCTGAAAAGCCCAACGTGCGCTAATATGCGCCTGCTCCTCTACGCCGTTGAGATGGACCGTAGCGAATGACACGAGCCAGCGCAATGAATCTGGCATGGAGTAGCGCAAAAACATAGCACGTGGCCGGGCGCGCACGAGCCAGCGCACGAGCCAGCAGCACGGAGCCAGCGCACGAGCCAGCGCACGCTCTCGAAGCGTTTTTTCTGTAGCATCGTGTGCGTTCCATCTTGCGCACCGGAAAGCTTAAGTTCTCTTTTCCTTTTTTTGTTGTTGTTGTTGTTAGTTTTTTTGTTTTGTTTTTTGTCGCTGACGGTCTGGTTGTTTGGCGTCAAAGTCGGCTCAAAGCTTTCTCAGCAGGCGATCTCAAAGCGCTTCTCTGTAGCATCGTGTGCGGTCCATCTGCGCGTCAAAAAACGCAAATTCTTTCTTTCTTTTTTTTTTTTTTTGTCGCCGCGCAGAATTTGTTTGGCGCCAAAATCAGCTTGTAAAACTTGCCTTTTTTTTTTTTTTTTATTGCGCGATTTTTTGGGGCGTGACGTTTAGTTACGTTGCTTTACGAAGCCTGCTTTTGGACACGCGTTTTAAACGCAGACGGCTGCAGAACATCCGTGAGTACTTTGGACAATAAAAGGAAGTTTAATTTTAACCGTTTTTCTGTCCTTTTTTAAATTCTATCATTCGGATAATCCGACCAAATTTCAAGGTCCCGTCAAGGTTGAATTAACGGAAGTTTACTGTATTGTGTAAAAAAACATTGAACCAGTGCTGTACAATTCAACAATATTGGCAGGCTGATCTTTAGCCCATTGTAAGACACTGAGGATAGAAGTGAAAAGAAGAAAATAAAAAAACTTACAACGGGGTACTTGCTCTCCGGGTTGATTTCGGTCGAGTTTGCGTCGGCCCAGCCAAGCACATTACGACAGAACTCGATCACGGCGCATTGGAGACCCAGGCACACACCTGCCAGATTACGTGCGAGTGTGACTTCTTTGCGCAAATACAAGGTCGCTGCACCAGTCACTGTAATAATGACTAGAACCCTGCACATCCACAGATATCCGCAATAAACTGGCGGATTCGGATAAAAATTAATCAGATTTGGCGGATTGCAGATTGGACACGGATGACAGGGGCTGCGGATGCGGATATCCGCGGGTTCAGATCAGTTTTTGCCGAGGCGGCCTATAAACGTGCGCAACCGTACAGTGTAGAGTGAATGAGTGAGTGATACTATGAAGTGCATCATCGAATGCACTGCAGGGGCAAACTACTCTCTTAGATTAAAGGTGCCAATCGGGGAGAAAATTGTTCTTTGTACCAATAAAGACTTGTTTCTTACTAAAGGTTGCTTTGAAACGTTCTATCTCGCCAAAAAATACTGTCCCTAGAAAAACGCAAACAATGCAGGAGCATCAGTCGTCCAGGGAAGCGTGTTCTTCTTTGGCAGGGAAAGAGCGGAAAACGTTCTTTGGGAAAGAAAACTAAAACGCACAAGCCACAAGAAAGGAGAAGAAGCCTGCAAGTGGCTTCTTCGCCTAAGAGTATATACTGAGGAGACTCAGTTCGATCCTCTGGAGTGGTGGAACTTGCACCAGCACGGGTTTCCGTACCTCATTCTTGTAGCACAGCTTGTGCATACCATTCCAGCATCAAGTGCACCAACGAAGAAAGACCTCTCACTAGCGAGTATTAATTTAAGAGAGGCGAACCAGTCTGAATCCGTCTGAGTTGACGATATTCTGTTTCTTCTACACAACAACCTCAACAAGTAAAATGTTGCATGTGTGTGCGTTTTCTTTTTCTCGACAGTTGGCACTGAGTTATTTTTAAGTATATCGTTCTGAGCATGCAGTTGAGAGTTTGTGTTTAAAACTGTGACCGATTGGAGGTGTTGCCATTATTGAATATTGTGATATTTTCCCAGTGGTGTACTCGCGCCTTACCACATATACAGTCAAACCTCATTATATCGAACACGGATATATAGAATTATTGCTCATATCGAATCTATGTCGAAGTACCATAAGAATTACATGCATTTTAAATATTTTATAGCAAACTCGGTCGGTCAAAAAATTAATATATCGAACTCCGCAGCGCCGGAAAGCTGCGCTCCGGAGACAGGCGGCAGGCTTTCCCGCAGCACATCGGAGGATACGCGGGCTTTCCCGCAACACATCGTAGGATAGCGGTGGCGCAGCAGGCGTTTGCGACTTTTATTCAAGCGCATGCCCGCATAAAGCTGTGGTGCCGGGAACGCCATCCAGATTCGGCGGCATACGGGCTCAGTCCAGTCAGCTCAATCGTATCGCCAGCATCGCGCTTTTCATGCCCTGTGCGTGGCTCCCGCTGTTACATGGCTCCGGGTTCGTTCCTCCGACGTTGCGTCAAACGCATGTGGCGATGGCAACAAACGTAAATAAACGTGCGTCGCTGACGTTTGCGACGAAGCTTGAAATCATCCGCCGCGTTGAAAAAGTAGAAAAGAAGTCCAGCGTTGCCAAAGCGTACAACATACCGCGAAGCACTTTGAGCACGCTGCTGAAGACGAAAGCGACATCAAATCGAAGGCTGAACGAAGCAAGCACTCCGGCGCACGCCGTGTTCGGACACCGGCCTTCGAAAAGGTGGAAAGATCACTTCACAAGTGGTTTATGGACGCAAGGGCTCGGGACATTCCGGCGTCAGGCCGATGCTTCAACAGAAAGCAAAAGACTTCGCGTTCATCCACCAAGCACAAAACGTAGCCGCAAGTAGCGGGTGGCTACAACGTTTCAAAGCCTGTTACGACACTGTCGGGAGGACGGTCTCGCTTTTACGCCGCTACTGCAGTGCAATCGACGGTGGTGGTCTGGCGCTGGTGAACCCCTTGGAGACAGTGGAGCGGGCCGTAATAAGGCATGCGGTCAGCTCCATGAAGCAATCTACGCTGCGGCAGTTTTTTTTCGCCGGAATAAATAGTTCACCTTAACCCTTCACGTGAGTACTAGTCATTTTTTGCCGCGATTTTGTATATCGAATTTTGATTATATCGAACTATTTCACGGTCCTTGCACTGTTCGATATAACGAGGTTCGACTGCACACGAGTATTTTGCTGCTGCAAGTGAGCGCCTTTCCTGCCACTTTTTTACTGTTTGGTCTAAAAAAGATGACACAATGTTATTAGTCTGTCCTTTGACAATGTTCATGTTTATAAAATATGCGCCTGCTTGAAGTAGGTTCTACAAAGAAAAAATAACAATAAATTGAAATTACCTTCCTTTTGAACACATATGCTGGACAGAGCGTCAGTGTCACGGACTCCCAAGAAGATCTAATAAGTGCGATCATATTTCGAGCAATGTTAAGTGTCTCTGGAAGGATGATCATTTATTTTATAAATACGATCAAACAGAATGCGATAAAATGACTTTCACCGTATTCTTACACAAAGAGCTCTTCGTAGAAAGGTAAGCAGACGGCTTATACTGTCGAGACCAGTTAGAACGAAGTCAACGGGAATCAGAAATCACTTCGCTATATCCGCTATTTCGTTATAACAGACTTCGGTTATAACGAAGTGGAAAACGCAATGGAAATCGTGATCGCTTCACTGTAGCCGCTATTTCATTATAACCGGTCTCAACAGCAGTAGGATACCATCCAGATTTTTTTTTTTAAAGGTTTCATAATGTTTGATTGTATTATGTAAAATGAATGCGCAGATTGAGGGTCGGATACATATCCTAATTTTGCGGATGCGGTTCGGATACGGATACAAAGTCTGCAGATACGGATAGGATGCGGAAACAATTATTTAAGAACATTGTGGATGCGGATCGGATGCGGATGATCAAATTGTTATCCGCACAGGGCTCTAATAATGACTACAAATAGCCAACTTTCCAACTTCATATTCTACATAATGACCGCACTTCAAGGGCAACTTAATGCAGCAATTTCAACGTTGCACCCTATTATAATTTGTACGGCAAATGGCAAATGTAGGTTATTAGAATTAGAATCTGGAACAGTTTACCTTTGGCAATCAAGCAATCTGCAAATGGTGGACAACTTCAAAATTTTTCCTAACAAACATTTATGTGAAATGCTTTGTAAGCACCAAAGTATACAATTTTCTGTGACTACATAATACTACTATTTATCATAGTCAAACTTTTCTTAATTGATTTGCAATTTTGATTCTTCTATCTTATGTAATTATGTGTATAAGTTATTTGTGCATGTAGTTCAGCTCTTAATTTTATGCGTATCCATTGAATGAATCCCTACTAGCCAAGTGCTAAGTGATCCAGGCATTTACATTATGTTGATTTCCATGTATGTGATTATTAAAAATAAAAATATTATTTAAAAAAATTCCCCTGGAAAGCAAAAGGATAAGGCTCAGTCAAGAACACAGAAAAAAAATTCATGAGCCATTCCACTCAGTGAAGGTGAATGACCAGCAAAGCTGTTTAGCATACGACACAGACCCGCCCCGAGGAGCCGGAGGAAACTATACTCCGTTTCAGCTTATGCTTATGTTGTACCGCAGCGAAGGCTAGAAGCGCGAGCTCATAGCGTTGACAGCTGCTCTTAAGTCACGAGAGCTTGTGCCGCCAAGATGTGCCCTAGAGCCGGGAGCTCGCGCTTGTAGCCCTTCCTGTGGTACATCACAAGGTGAGATAGGGTATAGACACGCACGACGGGACCGCCACTTCGGGAGAGCAGAGGGAAAGGAAACTAGGCACGCAAGCACTTAGAATGACAACAAAAAGAGGGCAGTGCGAGTGTAGACATCGCCGACGCGGGTCGCACAGCGGCAAATCTTTGAGAAACCTTTATTATCTACCTGAGAGTCTACTGATCTTGAAAATGGTGCCTGTTGATAACTAATCTAATCTAAAGCAAAAGCCTAAAACAAATGGCATCTTGCACACGCGTTCGTCAATGCTTTATTTTGGTTATTTACTTTGAATCGTTTATACGGGGAAGGCGTGCGCGTGCGGCGCCAGCGTCTGCAGCAGTAACTGTTCTAAAGCAAAAGCCTAAAACAAATGGCATCTTGCACGCACGTTCGTCAATGCTTTATTTTGGTTATTTACTTCAAATCTTTTATACGGGGAAGGCGTGTATGTGCAGCGGTGCGAGCGTAGAGTTTTTAGGCCCGGCACACAAAAAATCTAAAACCCTAGCCATAAGAGCTTCGCTGTAATGCAACTCAAACCAAGGGCTGTGCTCACCTAGGAAGGGCTTCTTTGTCTTGCGTGCCCATTCAATGGCTGCAATCTTGCCCTCGACACCTCGGCTCCCGAATCCACCGGGGACTAAGATGCCACTGGTTGGGAAAAGGGCGACCAATCAAAAAACTTGAAAAAAGTTTTTAAAGCAGCTTCATGACTGGTGAATAGCTGAGAGTCTTTGAAGCTAATGGGCTTCCCATGTCAACAACTAGGAGAACGTAAAAAACCAAAGGCCACCCCACTATGTAGAAAGGCCAAGCAGACATTGGTTTGAAGAATTCAAATCGCAACTTTGTTGGAGTTACAGTCGCCGACCGTTTTTTCGGACTCCGATAATTCGGACTTGTTCGATATTTCGGACCTAATGGAGGAACCGTGACTTACCCCATAGAAATAGTGCATATTCACGACCAGTATTTCGGACAGTTTGAAGTTCAAAAGTTCAATTATTCGGACAAAATCGTCGCGAGCGATCAGCGGGAAACATTACTGAGAAGCGGCCATTTTGAATTCTATGTTGGCTGCAAATGGATTGGCTTGGTTTGGCAGCACTACTTGAGTACTCCCCAGTCCTACCGCTAGGTGACGCTATGCTAGCCCTTTTTTTCCATTTAGCTGCACATCATCATCATCATTATTATCATTTTGCTTTCGCTTCCTTTCATCCTTCGCGCCATCCGCCCAACTTTCGCGTCGCCAACATCGCCAGTTACCACTGCGCTCGTGATTTGCGCCTCACCTCGTTCGGACAACACTGGCTTGGACGTCATGGCCCCATCTGTTCTGCCGCCGCTGATGTGTCGTTAAGAAGCGCAGAAAGTACTCGACCAAAACGCTAGAAAAAGAAGGCAGCGATTCTCAGCTAACAAAAAAGTTGCCAAAGGCAAATGGAGGCATAACCTAAAACAAGGCACGCAGGCGCAACCTGAAGCAAGGCACTATATACGGCTTTTTTAAGCCCACTTGGAAGTAATAAAGGCAAGTTTTTCAATCTGCTGATTTTTTCGACTACTCTATTATTCGGACGTTTTTTCGATCCCTGCGAAGTCCGAATAATCAGTCGGCGACTGTATTCGTAACTTTAACTAACTATAGGTGGCGCCACTCATTTTCCAAAATGGCGGTTTTAGTGAGGGTCGGAGATGCGTGCCGCTGTTGAGCCTGTCTAGTGTGCTGGCTTCACTGAGCGACACAAATTATTTCTGCTAATATGAGGAAGCTAGGGTGTTATGAGCGCGGATTCACCTGTTTACCCTGAAAACAAGAACGGTGTTTAGGGTAATATTTACGCAATGATGCGCGTTTTAATTCTGGAGCGATACCTAAACTAACCTCTTTTTTCGGTTACTTTCTCGATATAGGTCTTAATTTCAGATTTTTTCATAGTTCAAGATGTGTCTCACATCGTAATTATTTAATTAGATAAGTTGTTCATGAGCTTTGTTTGTAACATACGTGTTTGATCAGGCTGATATTTGTAGTTGTCGTAATTGTTAGAAGTTAAAGTCAGTGGTGATATTTTGGTGTTTTTACTGCTTTTCTCGCTTAGATAATTGTCATGGGAAATAATGAACTGTGTGTCTTTTAATGGGTTTTGGGGTATTTAGATGATTAATTGGTTTAACATTATTCCCAGCACAAGATAATAGAATTATTCCAATTTTATTATATAACGAAGTAAAATGATAATGAGAACGCTGGTCTCACTGCATGAACGAAGATCCTATCCAGTTGACAGCTGAAGTAAAGTGAGTAGTAAATGCGATTTATGTAAAACTTTATATTACATCCAGTATGACCAGTTGCCTGGTTTACAATAATGCTTGAGTTTTCATGAAAGCAAAAGAAAATGGGGATTGAGTAATTTTCTAAAAACTATTAAAGTTTAAATGGCGTATTTTCGTGATCTTGGCGTTAATTGGGGACATACATTGTCAAGTGATTTGTATTCATAATAATAATAATAATATTAAAATTCAGATATTCTAATACTTCACTTTTTCAAGCTCTAATATAATTTATTGTCAAGGATCTAATTTCAAACACGCTAACAAATATGACAATCAAAAGTGCTCATTATCACTTGTTAATTGCAGCATTTATAATTACTAAGTAATAAAAATTGTCTAAATCAGCTGAAAACATTCTAGTTGATGGAGGAACGGTGTAAAATTACATTAATTTAGGTAAAGTATATTTTGCTATCAAAGTCGCGAATTTTAGTCAATCGTAAAACGTTTTAAATATCCTCTTCCCAAACCAAATGCCCAAAAGGGTAAAAACAAAATAATGATCATTTAATGGAAAGAAGATGATGTTCTACTTTTACGCTTCCATTGTTAAGTAATCTCAACTCTTTCCAGTTGGAAGGAGCGCCTACCTGCTTTCACGTTCTGCCTGCAGCATCGTCACATGCGGAAGCCGGACAGTTATAGTGATGGGACATGATATGGAGCTAATAACCAGAAGCATGGTGTGTTTGCGCTAGCTTTATGTATGCCCCTGTGGCAAAGTGGAGTTTTAAAACTGTTGTTTGGATACCGTATACATACATGACGCATTAACGTGGGGCGAGAATCGAACGCAAACGCACACCGCTTATGCTTTTCTATGCGCAATACTAAAACTCTAGTAAGGTACAATCCCCATAGCGTTGCAGCACTACGTTGGGACAGGAAGAGTGTTGTTTGCATTCGGAACGATATTTCGCGAGCCACATCGCAGCAGTTCCGCCTTGCTCCGCTGAGCAGGAGAACCGGGGACCTTCACTAGAGCGCTTCCCGTTTCCGCTGGGAGGGCGAGCGCTATTGAGACGTTAATAGTTAAAGTCGACGTAATATGAGCCAAATTTAATAGGCATTTGAGCTATGATGTGCCTGTGGAGTTTTGAAGCGTTCCTAAAGTCCGGCGTCTTTGATTGTGATGTGGGGGTCGTTTAACGAAAGACAGAACAACCAACTTGCAATGAAAACCTTTTACTCCAGCTGACACGTTCGCTCTGCACGATGCTTCCCCATCTCACGTTTTCTTCTTCAAAGCCTCTCATGGTGGCCGCTTATTTGGTATTAATATTCAACACTGCCCTTTATGTATGGTCACTTAAGATGCCATGTAGCTAGTACTGTATTTTCTGGACAATAGCATTCTTCTACTGTAATCTGCAGAAGCAAATTTTGCTGAAAAAATTTGTTTTTTAATTTAGATAGTTTGCAAAATGGTACATACCGTATTTACTCGAAAATAGGTCGACCCCTATTTATTGAACCCACCGAGAATAAAAAAAAAAATATTTCAAATATAGGTCGATTTTTGTTTTTATTTTAAGAACAGGGGAAAGTTTGGGCAAAAGAAAGAAACAAACCTTTATTTACAGCACTCTCAGCTAAATCACGGGGCGATGCCAAAAACTTAATCACCGTCAGAACTTCTGGACATGTCATCGTCGTCCGAAGCTTCGTCAGCTTGGTAGACATCCTCGCAAATTCGCAACAATACCTCACTGACACCGTTGTAAAATGACGACAAGAAGAAACGAAAGAAGGTGGAGACGGGCGAAGCGACGAAAGACAAAATACAAGGACGCCAAGCAACGCCGCGAGTCGAGTCGCCATGAGCAACACGCGAGCCGAGCCGCCTCAAGCAACAAACAAAAATAACCTCCGTTTTTTTTTTTTTTGTGCGCGTTTGCGAGGATGGAGGGCAAAGTGCATGGCGCATCGCGTTCCTCTCCCTCCCTTCCCGTTGCCCAGCGAGGGAACGCTACAGGCGCGATGGCGAAACCCGACGTTCGAGGGATGCGCCGAGAGCGGCAGCGCCGCGGCCACCGCGGGCGGGCCGTCGGCTGCTGCTGTTTCGGTTGTTTTCGTGCATTAAAGGGTAACTGCAAAGAAAAAAAAGTTTTTTTTAAACAGCCTAATTGGGACAAGCATGTCAAAAAACAATTTTTCCGCCAGAAAAAAAATTTTTACAGCAATATTTATTGCGTGAGACTGATTTTAGTTTGCGGCTATTTCGTCCGTTTTAAATCGCGCGCCACGAAGTTGGGATTTCGTGACGTCAATCCCAATCGGCTGGTATACTTCTCATTGGCTAAGAGTTTGATTATATGCCGCTCAAAAGGAAATATGCCGCTCAAAAGGAAATTGCAACATATAACAAAGGTTTAACAACCAAGATCTAAGCTGTCAATCAAACTCTTAGCCAATGAGAAGTATACCAGCCGATTGGGATTGACGTCACGAAATCCCAACTTCGTGGCGCGCGATTTAAAACGGACGAAATAGCCGCAAACTAAAATCAGTCTCACGCAATAAATATTGCTGTAAAAATTTTTTTTTCTGGCGGAAAAATTGTTTTTTGACATGCTTGTCCCAATTAGGCTGTTTAAAAAAAAACTTTTTTTCTTTGCAGTTACCCTTTAAAAGCTTTTGAAACAAGAAACGGCGCGGCTCTACGGCAACGCCGGCTCGGGTGACTCTATAGCTCCAATGCCCCCGGTAGAGGTCGCAAAATTTGGTCGCAAATGTTGGTCAAAATTCTTCAATCATAATTTCCGAAAAAAAAAAAAAAAGGTTGACCTTAATTTGAATAAATACGGCAGTCTTCTCCAGGTGTTTTACTTTATGTGTGCCTTACTCTCGTTAAAAATTGTGTCACTAGTTACCCGACAAATAGCACTCCGAACTGACTAATATAACAATACTAACATAAATTTGTCTTCTTTTGAAAGCTATGTACTTATTGTTTTTATAATCAATATTTGTTTACCAGCAACGAAAATGAGCGTGGACGCTCTTTTTTATTTGAGAGACATTGCGACTGAAGCAACATTTGCAGCTGGGCGTGTCGGTACAGATTTGCACCATTTCTTATTTGCGCTGTTTTCTATCATCTGGACATTGTGACCGTGGTTCCTGAATGACTCCACATTCAGTCGTTGACCAGTAATAATAATTTCAAAACTGAAAGCAGCTGGTGTTTGTGCCATCAAGAGCCGCTAGATCCACATTATCCATCTAGGGATCAACTGTGTTGCACATGACCCGCAGGGGGCATCGAGGGCAGAAGCATCTCACTTTTTTATAACTACAAGCGCAGCATGAAACAATGTGATTTCTACAACTGCACTGATAGCCAAGCGATTTTGAAAAAATCCTTGTATAGTCTGCACCTTTAGATAGTGCACACAGCCACGGTGTAAGATACACTCTTTAGGTGAGGACACGGCGGGGCTGAACGCGCGGCGCGAGGAATCAGATAGTGTTCGTTCGACGGGCATCCGAAAGGCTGCATTATTCCGCGGCCACCGTGCCCGCGGCTGACAGTGTCGCCGGCGGCCAAACGGCGAAACTGTGTGAGAGCAAAAAAAATTATCTCGTTGCCATGACAGCCCGGTACACCTTGGTCTTTCTGCACGAGCAACAACCTCGCTGGAGCTCTCCGCGTGTGGAGCATGAGGCGGCACGAGCCGTCTTTGCCGTGCCCACGGGTCGACGAGTCATCTGCCGGCGCCGCTTGAAACCCTATACTCTGTTTCAGCTAGTGTTGTACCGCAGGAAAGGCTACAAGCGCGAGCTCTTTGCTCTAAAGCACATCTCGGCGGCACATGCTCTCGTGCACCAAGGGCAGCTGCCAACGCTATGAGCTCGCGCTTCTAGCCTTCGCTGCGGTACAAGATAAGGTGAAACGAAGTATAGTGAGAGAGAGAAAGAGAGAGAGTGAAAAGCGAACTTTATCTGAACTGCGCGAGGAGCGCGCTGTCCTCACCTGAAGAGTATTATCTTACACCGTG
>JAZHYW010056775.1:0-43568 GCA_037355805.1 Ixodes ricinus
ATTCTAAATTTTACTCTTTTCCTCTTTCCAAATCTTGAGGGCAGCAGGCTGGGGCAGACATGTATAAAGTCCCCCAGCAAATGCGCACCCATGATGTAGTACGGTGGAAAGTGGGCCAGTTAGTGGAGCATATGGCCAAGAAGAGTGAACAGCACCGAAAAAAACGTCTGTACATCGCTTTCCACCCCTCCCCTCCTCGTCTTCTTGGCCTTCGGTTTTCCGGTGCTGTTCACTCTTCGGTGACTACCCATGGTGTGAACGGATAGACGTTGAACAATATGGCCCATGGGCGATCTTTCAGGAAGCGACAGCAAAAATTTCAACAAAAACAAGCAATAAACACGCAGGCACCCACTAGAGATTCGCAGGACACGGGAATCGAATACCACAGATCCCAGACACAGCAAATTCCCATTCCACAGTGCTGTTTTTTTTCTTTTTTACTCGAACAGGGTAATAATATGTGCACTGGCGCGTGGCACAGCGCGAACACGATATCGGCGCTTTTTTTTTAATTTTACATAATCTTCATTTTTACTGCAGATTTGTACCGTACAAGACTCAGCACTTGGAAGTTTCATGATATTTTTCATTGGTATTTGGTATATTTCTCATTGGTATATTTCTCGTGGTTTGTTCAGGCAGTTCAATTAGCTCCGTTGAGTGTGCTTCTTCACCTCACACTGGTGCACTGCAGAGAAGCTACGCCCGTAGGAGTGAACCTCTTGATTCTGCGTATGTCGCTTGAAAGCTCGTCCAGGGTGGAGTGGTGCACAACAGCGCATCGGGAATGTAAAAAGAAGGAAAAAAAAGGAACAAAATAGAACTTGGTGAATGCCGATGTGAAAGCATTAACCTTGCAGTAAAATTTGCAAAATAAAGCTAGTTAGTTTGTATATGATAACTGTGACAATCCGGACAAATTGTGTGCATCCTTTGTTGTGTTTTATTTTTTTATAATTTCAGATTTGAGAAACAACTTAGGTATCCGGAGAGTATTCATGAATCACGCTGATTAGGTGTAACTGGGCTATGCTCCAACCGTAATTTTTATGTTTAGGTGACCTATAAATATACCTCCCCAAACAAAAGAAAATTTATAGGGTGGCTTTGTTTGAAATCAAAAGTGCATGGCGGAGTGGATATTTTAATTTTCCTGCCACATTTTCATAATCAAAAAGTTTGAAGTGAAGCAATGTGAAATGCTACATTTAGGCTGCTTGATTTTTATACCGAGTTCTGTCGGTTGTTATAAAGAGGTAAAAACTGAAAACACTCACACTAATTTTACTTGTAAACGTATGACGCATGACCTATTTGTTCCTTTAAATTAAACTGCTCCGGCATGTTTGATGCCAGAAATAAAAAAAAATGACAAACATAGCATCTTGGACGTTTGGGTGACACATTTGGAGCCTTGTATCTTAGGATTCATCATACATTTTGATTATTAAATACTACACGTATATAGGCCCATATATGTGCTATCGACTTTTACCACTTTAGTTTAATTTATTATCACAAAATAGCTTACATAAATTTTTAAATTTCGTAAAACATAATTAGCCATATTTTAAACTAGCTTTTATTAAAAAACACAATTTTTTTTTTATTGTTCCCAATAATGTTATCTTTCTGTGGGCAGAATCAAGCTTCCCCCTTTTCTGTAGAAGTACTCAAACACAGATGCATGCACCTGAATAGGCAAATGCTAAGGGCAGGTGGGTCGGAAGTGTTTGGGAAGTGAAGGAGCGACAGAAAGTGGTGTGTGGAGAAGGGGGAGGGAGAGAGTGAGTGGACGTGTCTTCATAAGGCAAAATTGTCTGCCCCTTACCCCTCCGCTGTTTTAAAAACCACAATCTTCTGTTTTTTTTTTTTTTGAGGGGAGATGTTTATAGGGCACTTGAGTATATTATTTCTTTATCTCTCATCTCCTTCGTATTTGTCTTCTTAAAAAACCATAAGACGAAATCTGCAACCAGCGGTCTTTGTGTTGCATTCATCATTCCAGCCCCTTTGTTCTAGCTTTCTAGATTTAAAGTTGCTCGTGTCCAGTTTTATTAATGGTAGCCGTTCAAAAATTGATCAAGTCTTCTTTCGATTGTCGACATGAAAGAAGATATATCAAAATGAATGTTTTCGCAAGTTGTGTTGTGGGACAGATTAGTATTGCCAATAGCGATGATGGCAAAGCAAATTCAAGTGAAGCAAGCATTATTTGATACAACCCCATGTTCTTTTAAATCTAGCACACGTTCACACCAAGATTTTTTTTTTAATAGGAAACATTGCAAGAATTAAGTCTCCAAATTTTTAACAAAAAAACAAAAAAAAACATTTACAAAACACTGATTTTGACGGAAAGTGAACTCCGAAAACACAAAATCCTATTTATAATCCTCCTCCTCTGTAATGTCTCTGGGCCCTAAGGGTGAAAATAAATAAATATCCTGTTGAGTAGCTAACAGTTGTTCTTCTCAATCTGTTCTCCCTGTTCCTCAGGAGCAACTGCGTAAGCTGGATGAAATCCGGAACTCTCTACCCGAGAGGAGCACCACGCCGAGCAATCAGCCAAGCTCTCCAGATGATCCCTCCATCTGAGCACACCTTGCAGAATAGCCCCGATCAAAACCCAACACAACTTCTCTCATAGACCCGAGCAAACTGCAAACTTTGAACAAACAAACGACGAGTGCAAACAATTTATAGCAAAGAGACTGCCGGCCCCGCCGATCAAATACTTGGAGCTTCTTTTGTGAAACTGAACTGCAGTATTCGCTCCGTTGGGACAGTACGAGTTGCACTTGCGAGTGTTCAAGGTTGCGTGAAAAGAACACTTGTTACTGGTCTTGTAATATGGGGCAGTTCACTTTGCATGTCTAGTTGTTGGCCCGTATAAATAGGGTGGTGTCACCTAGGTGTTATGATTTTCGGTTTTAACTTCACTCGGGTGAAAGATTAAGCATAAAAAGGCCAATTTTCCTATTACGTTGTGATAATTTGTGTAACGAAAATGAAAGGGTGGACCCCTTTTTTGACAAAACAATGGCGATGGAGAAAAGAGAGTGATATTTATGTTAACACAGCCTCAAAAGGATGTTTTCAGAGAAACTGTACTTCGTGGCCACCCCACGATAAAAAGATGGTTATTTGTTTAGTTCTTTACTTAAACTTTGGTCATTTGTGTCCATCAGACCTCTCGGTGAAAAATTGCAACGTACAGTTTTAAAAACTGGTTGATGCAGTTGAGGGTACAGTAAAGTGAATTACCTTGCATTAGTAATTCAATGGCAACAGGAAAAGTAAGCTGCATCCTTAGTACGTTTGAATTGAAATGGCAACAAACAATGCGACATAACAGTTGTTATGTTAGTCATGAAAGTCAAGTGGTGGGGAAGTGCCAATAGATTTGGATTTCTTGCACCATGTACAAAGTATTCGAATTGTTTGCAACTTTCATGTCACTGCTTGGCCTGTGATATTTCTGCTTACTTTCTCTTTTTATGTATGCCAAGTACGATGAATTCTCAGCTTCACTACTTTGCTTGCAAACTTAATTTCTCAAACGTGTTCGGACATTACTCTAGTTACCTTCTTGGTAACAAAAGAAAACAGTAAAGAAAAAACAAAAAAAACTCAAGGACAAGTAGACAAAAGACACAAACACAGTGCTGACTTACGATTTCGTTTTCTTTCTCATCTTCTTCGATACATACTAAGAGAAAGACACATTCATGGTAAGATACTTCTCCAGTCAGTCATTCGAAAATATAAAAACCAAGAGCCAAGTGCTCCAGAATATGTAACAGTTTTAAAAACTGAAAGAACTAAAACTCAACCTCCCCACTTATTTTCCCATTCTCAAATTAATTCAAACTCTTCCTTTCACACCGTAACTGACTCTGCACTAACACAAACATCAGTACCATATAGACGAATGTGATATGCCTCATGAAATATAGTCAAATATTAGGAATGTCTTGCCAAGATTTCAATTTGTTCAAACATAGGTGTGCAACCACATCTATTGCTGTGAACTGCCAGGTGACCCAATGGCATAGACCTCAAGGACTGGGGGTGTTACCTAGCTCGGAAATTTATGCATCTACCTGTCTGTCCTATGTAGACCTTAACGCAAAAGAATAGTATTTTATACACAACTCTGACTGGGCATGCAACATATTATCAAAAAAAAAAAAAAATGTTTGATATCACACTTTACATGTTTTCTTGTTCTCTCGATCAAAGCACACAAGCGAGACAACTTTGAAGGAGCTGAAAAGACTATAGAACTTTATATCTGCCACCTTCTTAATCCTATGGGAAAGGTTATGAAGATACGGTATTACCACTGGTCAGGATGTAGGTTTCTGCCTAGCGTATATTGTCACAAGTACCAGGCCTTTGTCTGAAAAAGTTAAAAGCGATTATGCCACCCACACTACCACATCCTTAGAAAAACCCCTTGAAATCAGCCTGTTGATCTGAAGCATAAAGCTTTGAAACTTTTATGAAAACAAAATATTGTCAAAAAAGCTATCAGACATGATTTGGCGATACCTCTCTTTACAATCTTAAAGTGCGTGGAGTCGTCGTTGCTAAGGAGAGACTTCTTTGCCCTCGTAAGTCAGCGCTGTGTTTGCAGGTCAGCGTAAGTTAGCGTTAGGTTTGTGTCTTTTGTCTACTTGTCCTCGTGTCTTTTCTGTGCTGTTTTCTTCTGTTACTAATATGCACCGGCTAGCATTCCTTGAAACTCTAGTATAGTTAGTTACCTTTTAACTGCTGAAAGGAATGCTTGCATGAAACATTGTAACAGAATTTGCAATTTAACGGCGGAAAAAAATGAAAAAAGGACTGATTTTTTTGCTAATGTTGGTAATCTATAGAAGAAAAAAAAAACATTTTATTGCATGTTTGAAACTGTGGAAGGAGGTTATATGAATATGGCATTCCAAACTTTTTCATTGTTTAACAAAGTATCTACACTTGTTGCACGTTTATTCAGCTATTGTATGTTTTATGATCCACCTGGTGACGTTGATAAGTTGGCCTCATAAGGACGTATCTACTATTCCCGGAGAATTAATTACTTTAAACTATTTATATATACTTAACCAAGTACGCTGTCGAGACGCTTCAAAGTGCAATATACACATAAGATTTACTATTTTTATGATGCCAACTACAAATACGCTTGTGCAATTAACTATTTTCGATGCCTTTTTGGAACATTTGTACCGAACTTTATACTGCAAATAAAACTACTGTTAACAGGTATGGCCCCTTAGTACAGTGTAACATACTCCCAGTCTAGTTCTCCTTACAGGGAGTTTACGTTCTTTCCTGCAGGACTTTGTTTACTATACTCTGTTTCACGATAACTTGGCGAACTGTGAAGGCTGCGGCCCCCTGACCCAATTAGAGCGTCGGAGCAAGTCACGTGGTACCACTTCATGGTCGAGGCCACGCAGGCCTCGTTCCCGCCACAGCAACAGCGCTGTCCGCGACGAAAAGTAGTTCTAGGTCTCTTTGTCTTTTAACGGCAATTGGACTCGCACGATTCCATCTCTATCAAGAACATATAAAAAGTAAAGAATAAATATTGACAAATTTATGAGTTTCGATTATATTTAAACAACATTTCTAAACCGGAGGACACGATCCTGGGGAAACTAGCCCTTAACAGCTCCGCTGTAAAATCTGACGCCACATTCGTATCCTCTCCCGATATTTTTCCCCTCGTAGCGTCGTGGCCGTTGGCGATCGCAGCCGTATAATCGACCGCTTCCGCTCAAAACGTCCCCCAGGCATTAGCACCCGCCACAGATTCGCGGGTAAGTTGAGCGTATGGTTGTCTCATGAACTGTTCCCAAAGAGCTCGCTACTTTAGCAGACGGCAATGTTGCAGCGGTGGATGTTCATCCAAAGTTGGTTGGTTTCGCAGCAGACAACTCTTAACCAGCAGACGACAGCCGGTTCCTTGGTGCAGTAACACGCTCCCATGAAGTGGTGTCACGTGCCTCGCTCCGACGCTCTTATTGGGTCGCGGGGGCTGTAGCCTCCACAGTTCGCCAGGTTATCGTGAAACGGAGCACAGAAGTAGAAACTGCAACAGAGCCTTGCACACAACCTACAGAATTACTTACAAGCCAACGGCCACCTTGGTGGCACCATGGTACCTGGAATGTCTTAAAGGACACATGCAAAGAAAAAAAAACATTTTTTTTAAATAGCCTAGATGCACAAAGTATGTTATAAAACGAATTTACAAAGAAGAAAGAAAATTTTTAGAGCTATATTTACGGCGCAAAACGAATTTGTAGTTGGCGCCCGCGGGAGCCGCCGCTGGTCACGTGGTAGACCTGTCCGTCGCCGCCGCCGCACGCGCCAGAGCGTTTTGCGCCGCCGCTTCAACGCGTTTCTCCACGCCGCCGGCGCCGCCGCCGCCGCACAGGTTCGTCTGCTTCGGGGCGCCGCCGCCGTCATGTGACCGGTGCACAGGTCTATCATGTCAGCTCGTGCTTTTTCAAAAGCTTCATTTGGGCTCTAAATGTTACTTATTGATCTTTGTTTTTTTGTTGCACTTCAAACGAAGATGAATAAGTAACTTTTCGAGACCATAGGAAGCTTCCGAAGAGACGCAAGTACCACGTGACAAATAGGGGCCAGTCACGTGATAAATATAGGGCACTTTTCCCTGCGCCTGTGGCCGCCAACTAGAAATTCGTATAGCGCCGTAAATATAGCTCTAAAAAAATTTATTTTCGTTGTAAATTTGATTTATGACTACCTTTTCCCAACCCGGCTGTTTAAAAAAAAAGTTTTTTTTCTTTTCATGTGTCATTTAATGACTGGCGTGCTTACCGTCCTATCCTGCCCGATGCATCGAAAGCGGTCCTGAAGAGGTGACGCAGTGCATCACGGGAGCCGGTGCATCATGCTGTCGGATGTCGCGATCCTGGCAGGGTTGGTTGTAGGTATGCTGGCGAGAAAGGCGAGCGGACGCAAAGGCTGCCATTGTCACGGCGTGCCAACTCGTGTCCGATTTGGCTTTTCCTCGACTGTCTGGCTGCAGAGCGAACCGGCAGCAGCAAGCTCGCGCCACATGCACTTCTGCTGTTAGTGCCGCGGCCAGGATCGCGACAGGCGACAGCATGACACTTCTATGTTGTCCTTGGGCAGAAATTCAAAAAGTGAATTGAGGGTGGATGTGGTGAACACAGTAGTCGAAGACGAACTCCAGGCAGTATTGCAGTGCCACATTAAGGTACCTTTTAGCGGATCCCCAGATGGTGGGTTCAAATCCTGGTCAAGGTGCCTGCTATCTGACAAAGGCTTGCGACGTTGGTGCTATGTGGCAAAAGAGTTTGGCTTCTAATCGAGCATTCCGAAGCGGTCTAATTCTAAACCTTCATTCTTTGTTGGGGTGGGCCAGATGCCCTTGTTGGTTGAGCACATGAAAGCATCCCGTTTCAATGTTCTTGCAGAGGCTAACTCGAGTTTCTGAGACTTGGAAGGCAGCAGAGTGGCCACCTGCCAAACGCCTGTGCCGCCAACGAACTGTGCATGCTTGCAGGCGTTGCGTGTCAATGTGCTACGAGTCACCCTGCAGGACTGCTTCGTGGCCTCGGCCTGTGCACACGTGATTTCCGAGGCGTCGCAAGAAAACAAGAGGCAAAAAGAGAATGACTTGGTCCCACTTGGGAAAAATGCAGCAATTCTGCATACAGTCGACTCTCATTAATTCAAACTCCAGGAAGCCACAGACTTTAGTTTGAATTATCAGAAATTCATCTAAATATGATGTAAGGCAAAGTAGCGATTTGCTATAGGAATGGCTACACATACCAAGCAGATTGTTTTACACTTCATAAGCAGGCACACACATAAAACACTGGTGAAGTTAGAAGCGAATAGTGGTTTTGGCCGAATATTTTCTAATCGAATATCAAATAGTTTCTCCAAGCCTTTTGGTACCGTTCTACCATGCTTAAACAAAAATTCAGCTGAACTCGTGAAGGTCGTTCCCATCCTTGCACTTGTCCACTTCTAAGTTCGGTTAGTTCTAATATAGCTATAGTATCTGTGAATTGTGGAATAAGAAAGTTCGGTGCCTACCTTGGGGTGGCATGTAAATGACAGATTTGACATATAAACTATTTTCAAAGAGATGCCCTTCTATCATAATCGAAGGAATTTATAAATCTGCTTTCTATATCTATGTAGTATTTCTTTTAATCTTGAATTTTCCCGCCTCAGGAAAAAAAGAAAAAAAAACAAGCATGAATAATGAAAGCAGATTGTCAGGACAGTACTGCTTGCATAATCGCGGTGGGTCTGTCCCATCGAGTGCACTTTTCACCGAGCACCCGCGTACTGCAGAAAAGCAATGCCCGCGAGCTTTGCGGATATTGCTTCCCCACAGTGCACAGGTGCTCGGCAATGAACAAATAGTATGAATTAAGCGAAAACGCTGTTTGAACCAAGCAGCTTATAAATGCAATGAAAACATAGCGGGACAACCAAAATTTTTTAATTCAGTCGAATTAACCGGAAGTATGAAACACCCGAGTTTGAATTATCTCGAGTCCACTGTATGATGGTTTGACCGAAAATTGTAAAAATTAGCTGCAATTTTCTTTTTTCGCTATTATTGTTTTTTTGTTTGTTTTGTTTTTAATTTTTACTGCTGCACAAGCAGCACAGCCTTGACATTCGTGACCTGGTACTAATGTGTCATATTTTCCAGACCACAGTCCACACCCAGTGTATAGTCCGAACGCAGTGCATAATCCGCACCTAGCGCCTAGCCTGCGCATAAAACGTTCTTATACACATGCACACCTTGACAAGTGTCTGCTTCCTTAGCTCACAGAGAAGCTTGCATCGTACATAAATCATCATTAACATACTCCGTCATTCACAATACCTCTCACATCTCATATAGCATGATTTAGAAAAAAACAAATCCTTGTAAAGTGCACACCGCATAAAATTTCAACCTCTAAACGTCTGCGGACCAGAATAGGAAAAGTATGTCGGATGCGGGATATTCAAACCAAAATATTAAAGGCTCCGTGTTTTCATCATCTTTACCCTTACCCAGTCAGCCGAGGGTACACTTAGTTCAATGCAAGGGGAGAGTTTACCATTTCTTTTTTGCACATCATTCTTTCTTTTTTGGTTTGAAAACCTTTTGACAATGTTATAAATTACCATTTATCATAGATGGTATGTATGTTTCATCTTGCAAATACCGTAAAACTCACACTCTAGTGAAATTCAGTTCCAGGGCCACCTCGTAGATGCCGCCAGCATGCCAGTGTGTCCTCTTGTCTTAAAGGAGCTGTGCAACGATTTCAACATTGAAAGAATTGGCGTTTTCTACTTTTGACATTGTTCACCTTGTCACAAAGGACAGAAAACACACCTCCTTGCTTCGAAATGTTGCGATTCCGCCGCGTAATCGCGAGGCAAAAATTAGAATATTCCTCGACCTGCAGCCGCGAGCGGCGGCCATGAGAAACACGCGGCGTGACGTCAATGGGGAGTCTCGTAGAAAGATAGCAAGTTGTGCAAATACCTGCTCGATAAAAGGTAACTTTTCTATATATCTTGTCGTTCCAACATAAATATAAACGCGTCAAAAACCTGGTATCATCGACAAAACTTTTATTATACGGAGTTTCAGTGGCGCCATCTATCCTAGGTCCACAAAACCGTCAGCAGCGGAACAGCCACCGGAAGGGAAGGAAAACCTGGTATCATCGACAAGACTTTATATACGGAGTTCAGTGGCGCATCTATCCTGGCCACAAACCGTCAGCGCGAACAGCCACCGGAGGGAAGGGACAGGGCAGTGGTATGGCCGAACCAGGATGAGACTTTCCTCCTTTCACCATATTGTTCGCGCTGCGCCCGCCAGCACGCGGTCGCGAGCGGATGAGTTCTCGCTGCTCACTGGTGGCTCTAAAGAGAGAGCTTCACCGAAACCCTGCACCTTCCCCATTGACGTCACAGCGCACGTGACTCGGAAGTTAGTGAAGGAGTTGAGAGGCGCCGAAAACCTCAATCTTTGTCCATTTTTAAAATAAAAACTAGGACATGCAGGCAAAAGCAGTTTTTTGTTCTTTACTTCAGAAAGGTCGAGACACCAACTTCCACATTAGTTAAGCAAAGCGCTGAAACTGTTGCACAGCTCCTTTAAGAGATTGCAAGAACTCAGCTCTAAGCAAACGTAAGTATGTGGACGGGCCTTTACACTTGGCACGATGCAAGGGGAGAGATAACACCATGAGAAACATTCTCACAAGTGTTCAAGCTGGATGTTTGTCACTAGAAACCACCCTATTGTACCTGCAAATCACCACCTTTCTTGCTTTTGAAACCGCTACAAAATGCTCGAAGCGAGCCTGGGCCTGGGGGGAGGGAAAGTGCTTACAGGGCTGAAGCCCCCGTCAAAATCTCTCAGAACTGACTGCCACCAACTGATGTAAGCGAAAAAGGTTTGTGTGGCATATGTGTACCGATTCACAACTGGAGCTGTCATAATGATAAAACGCTTAGACATGTGTTCTACAGGATGGATTCATACATAATGTACAGCTTTATTCTCTTGCCTTGGAACCTGTCCAGCTAGAGATCACTCTGTCCAGGAACATAGGAATCTTCCACCCTCCTGAAGACAGCCAGGAACTTTTCTCCAGAGTTTCTCGTGACCTTCTTGCCCTCCTCCGTGCTTTCGTACAGCTTTTCAACGATGACGTCTTCTTTCTACACCAGGAGGAAAGTAAAATTGACTAAGAATATTCGCAGGGAAGCAGCAAAAGACTGATAACAACTAAGGTATTGCCCGAGTTCTCATCTCGTGGTTTCAAACAACTTGGTCACTGATCAAGACAAATCGAATCGGGAAAACCTTCATCAGTCAAAATCATGCTGCGAGATACATACCGTGTTTGCGCGATTGTAACGCACACTTTTTTTGCCAAAATCGGTGCCCAAAAATAGATGCGCATTACAATCAAAACTAAAAATCGAAACTGAAAAAGAAAAATGCAATACTCGGTATAAGGTGGCCAGCCCCATCGCCATCATGACCGTTTATTTACATTCACCATTTTGGTATCCATATCACGCGCATTCTCGCATCTACAGACTTGTGTCTGTCATCTTAAAATGGAAAAAGAAGAGAAATTCAAATAGGAGGCATTATTTAAATGAAAGGCCATCACGCTGGCGGAAAAAAATAACAACGGAGCAGCACTGCGTGGCCTCGCAATCCCAGCGACCCGACGAGCTTAAGGTGTGGACATGGGCCTAAATTTCAAATTATTTTAAAAAATTCATTTTTCAATTTTGAGGTTTTCGGTTTTAGAAACCAATTATACACCCTTACACTAAATTTGATAACCATATGCCCAATAGTTACGTTGATATAAAATATTTTCACCACATTGTGTGGCAGTAACAAAGTAAAGGAGTTCAATGTTTGAATGCATTTTTCTCAGTTTCACTTTTTGCTTCAAATTTCATACGAAGGAATCTTTGTTCGAAGGTGAAAGTATTCCGATATCACAATCAAGATGTTTCTGAACTGAAATTTACTGGGGAATTGGGCTATCTACTTTATTTTGTTTTAAGATGAAGTCCTCAGTGATAAAAACAAAGTTCTCAAAAATTGACATAGGACAGATATGCATCTCATATTTTGAGGTAATAACTCTTCCTGAAATATTTACATTTGAGTTATTAAAACTAGATAGCCCGAAGTCCCACATCCCCACTTTATACTCAAGCAGTCAAAATGGTGCTTAATAGCTTCATTTGCATATCATAGATTTCTTAACGAAGAGTGACACATCAACTTATGTAGGTATGTGAAATTGTCCTAGAGAGCTGAAAGTTTGCACAGTACACCTACATCTGAAGTTTAATCTCCCCTGCAAATTTCATTCCGAACACTTGAGTAGTTCAGAAGTTCGACCTCTAGCCAGTGTCCCCCTTAAGTTGTTTGGAAGATGACCTTTCCAGAGGCAACGGTCGTGCACTCGTACAAGCGCAAGAAGCGCGACACCTAAAACGCTTTAGACAAAAGCAAGGATAACGTTTGTGGACAGCGAAGAACCATCGTCGTATCTCGAGACAACGGCGTACTAGTGCACGGTATTTATTTTTGTATTGGCGTGCGTTTCATAAAATCTGCCTTGCCTGGGCAGATTTTCGGCCTTGCCTGCGCATTAGAACTGGGGGCGCGTTAGAATCGTACAAACACTATTCAGCCTTCCTCTTTTTACCTGCGAGGTACAATCAGCATCAAGTTATTTTCCGAATATTTGAGTGCTAAATATACCTGCGCGTTACAATTGGGGGCGCATTGCAATCGTGCAAACACAGTAGGTGCGGACATTGCGCGCATTGTAGCTACCAGATAAAGTCCTCTCCTCGACTTGGTTGCGAGCGGCGTCACCAGATGACTCTTTGATTGACAGCTAGCTAATAATAATCACACGCTCATATTTTCAGCGGATGGCTATATCTTTTGTTCCAACCAACGGATTCTGGCAAGCGCTTCAAAACCGGCCATCAAGGCGGCGCGATGCGTCTCGGGATATTTGCCCTTGACGTCACGCTCATAACTTCACGGGCCCATAAACGGCCAAGGGTGCCATAATTACGATCTTTGTCACAAGGTGGTGCCAGTTTCATCGTAAACACGTTACAATCCCGCCAAGATGGAATCCGAGGTATGGTGTACTAGAACCGAGAGGTGTGCCAAGCGCCGCTGGTTCCCGAGTGCCTCCATCGGACACGCCGTGCCGTGACACTGCTACTTATGGGCCCCCAACTACCAGGTGGTATTGGGAAATAGTTTTCATTTGTTGGGAATAGTTTTCATTTGTTTTAAAATTGCTTTTCTTGCGCTTACTACGTACAGAAGACTGGTGTTTGTGAGCTGCTGTCATAAAAGGCAGAGCTGTGTATGTAGAGAGTTTGGCCATTCGTTGGGAAGTATAGGAGACAGAATAAGGGTGGCGATGTGGTTAGTTGGTTCATACTGACGAAAGGCAGACAGCGCACAATAAACGGGGACAAGAGGAAGTTCACACAGGATGCGTCTGTCAGCAATCAAATGGGGACAAGACGGAAGTTCACACAGGACAAGCGCTAATACACTGGACAGGGGACACGAGGAAGTCACACAGGACAAGCGCTACGATCGGGCAGTGAACTTCCTCAGCTTGTACTGTAGATAATATTGTGCGCTGTCTGCCTTTTCATCTACAGGAGACAAATGAGGAGGCAGCCATTTGGCCGAACATGCCGGGCTGTGGCGTGCTCCAGTTGGTCGTCCTTCAGAAACTCGAATGTGACTCAACTTCAGAAGCCGGATACATAATACCCTTTGGCAGTGGTCGCTAGAAATCAAACCTGATAAGTGCATCAGAGTAACTCTCTGTGACTGAGCAATACTGGTACACGTGATGTTTCAACACGCTCATCCAAAATGATGGTGGAAGAGTGCGACTAGCGGAACGATCGATATAATCCTTACACCAAGCGCCGAGGGCCAGGAATCTGCCGTCCGAGCGGTCACACTCTGTCCGAGCAAAACAGAGTTGAGCGGTGCATTCGTTTCTTACATCTTTCTGCATGATCATGATCGAAACATCACGTGCACCCTATTTTCAACCACAACGAGTTACTACACTTCACTCTTACGCGCTTATTAAAACCATATACTGTACGAACATATACCTTTGATCAGAACTGTTTCTCGCTACCACCGCTAGGGGATTCTTTTCGGCTTCTGGTTGGTCAAGAGAGCATGCCAAGCCCTCTTTCCGAGTCTGGCGCACACCCTGGCTCTGCCTGCGCCTCCCATTGACCAAACTCTCTCAATACACGGCTCTGATAAAAGGGATTACGTCTACACAAAGAAATAGGCACTAAAACTGACACCCCCTCAAAACTGTTTTATGTATTTTTTCCCAGCAATTCAATATGGTGTCGGGGGACTTGACTACCCAATCAATGTTTTGCTACAGAGTCGCATATATTTTTAATAAAGCAAGAAAACTCAACTGCTCGAAACTGAAACATGAGAATGGAGAGATGCCAGAAGTCACGTGGCTACACCTGACTGCATTTTTTTTCTCTGCTTCTTTTGCATGTGAAGCAGATGACGGGGACGACGATGAAGTTACTTGCACCACTGGTTGGGCAATTGTTTCGCACTTTTATCCCTTCTGCTTGATGTTCTACGCATGAAGATCAATTGGCCGGTACCACGAGCGACAGTTCCGAAGTAGTGACACACACATCTGTCGCAATGTTGGTCCGTCGTGCTACGCCATCTTGTCATCCAGCCCACGGTACGTCGCCATAGTGAGAATGACGTGTACATGTACTCCCTGTGATCTGTGCAAAAAAATTTTCGATCAACGTATTTGCAGCTTTTTGGAAACCACAAAAATAGGGTTCATATTCTTTTCTATTTTAAATATTGAATGTCTGCCTTAGATGACCCATGACTTTGATTATATTTGGTACACATAGTTTGAACGCCACGTGACCATGGAAAAGAGAGTGAGCACGACTGAAATCGGCCGATTCTCGACCAGCTGTTTACGGGCGGAAAGAAAACAAATTTTGAGCCACAAATTGTGTCCTGGGTAGTTAGGCTCTCGTATGTCATGTTCAAATAAAAACCTAGGCGAGCATAAATACCCTGTCAGTGTCCCTTTAAATGTCACCCACGATACATGATAGCTCAAATCCAGTGCATACGTCTGCATAGGAAATAATTTCTATCCCTTATGTATCTTCCAGCCGACATAAAATTCCACTTTAACATGCTTGCAGGAGTGGAAAAAATCTCCAAAATGTGGACCATACCATGGAACTGTCCTAAAGAAAAGGCACATGCTGCAACCATAAAGAGAGGCGGCAGATTTGGAGCTGCTTGGTTAGCCAGACCGTGCTTGGTTAGCCAACCTTTAAGCAGAGCCTCTTTCCAGTTCAAAACAATATTTTCTGCTGTTTGTGTTTAGCTAGTGAGGTATGACCGCTAGCTCGGAATCTTTAACGTGCATCACACAGCAGTGATGCACGACCACATGCCGGTACGATGCTGATCCAGATCAGAACGGGCAGGGTTGGGATTGAAGCCAGGGTACCTCAATTCAGCAGCGCGAACTTTCGCTTAACATGCTCAGCTGCAGTGCATTAACACCCTCGGCCATCGATCCCCTTTGGCTAACTCTAAAATTTTCTAGAAACTATGGGAGGGCATCTACTCCATGGCAGTTTGATTTGTGGCCGAACTGAAATGACAACGAATTTTGCCACTCCAAACAACACGAGTCACTGTCAAGAAAATATGACACTCTCCACTTGCTCCAGTTTCAATCTGAGACTAACAGGTTCACCAGAATGGAGATGCGTGCATTCGTTTATGAAGAATGCCGGAAGTTCAAACCCAGCACGTCCTTGGTTGACACTATCAAATTTGACTGAAGCGATCAAAGAGCACCATGTCACCTTCTTCAGAGCCAGACAAATGAGCAAGAAAGAGGAGACCACTCCTTCTTCCTGTAGAAAGCAGTATAAATATTTTATTAAGATAATACGTTCTACACCGCTCATTTGCATTAGACGACTTGCCTACAGTGCCAAATCCTCCCTTAGGAGTGGGGACCTCCCCCCCCCCCCCTCGCCCCCCCCCCCCTCTCCCTTCTGGAGAGAATGCGAGTGCTTTGCGCTGTTAATGCTTTCCAGCTGTCTATGCGTTCGTGCTGCGCCGAGATAGAGGGTTGCCACCGACGCATCGAGACATTGGACTCGCCAAGAGGGCAGAGATGGCCATCTTCGCTGTCTCCAAAGGTGTCCATGGTGGTACAGTAAATAAACCTCGTTAATTCGGATCTCATGGGACCGGCAAAAATGTCCGAATTATCCGAAAGTCGAAATATCGAAAGGACAGAGAAAACAGCGCGAAAATGTTTCCCTGTGACATACCTTTATTTTGAGAAGAGATCTGTTATTGCCGCCTGCTTTCTGGACGACATTTGGGTGGAGACGGCAACTTTCCTTTGCGCAATCGAGTGCTCCACCGCACTCGCACTGTCAGAGCTACGGATCCCGTGCACTGACGATTTACCACAGCAAGGCCTCTTCTAGTTTCAAGTGCACCACCTTCCACAGCCGCTTCTTTTCGCGTTGAAATTCGTGCTCTCAAAAGCCTGTAGGATCTCGGCCTCAATTTTCACGTATGTGGCCAAAGTGCTTCTCTTGACGTCGTAACTTTCCATCACTTGATGTCAAGAGACGCCGTCCTTCAACGCCCTCAGTATTTCCACTTTCGTCGCTAAATTCTTCGCCTGGTACAGCTGCAACGAAAACGAGTAGCACAACTGACCGAAGATCAGAGCGGCAAAATCGCGACACCCGGCGCTATTTTTCCCGAGCAGCGCCGATAGCGGAGAGTGCCAGTCAGATTGCATGTTTCAACGTGGGGGTGGCCGGCAAAAAATTGAGGGATAAGATAGCTGTTAAAATGGCGGGCTTTAGGATGGGCTGCTTTCTGCCAGCCACCCCGAGTTGAGGCATGAAACGTGACTGTCACTCTCGCTATCGGCGCGCTTCGGGAACAATAGCACCGCGTGTCGCGATTTTGTCCCTCCGGTCGTCGGTCACTTGTGCCTCTCTTTTTCCGTTGCAGCTATGCTTCTGCCGCTTCCATTCCAGGAGAGTAGCGCACTGACGCAGGGCAATCCAGAGCAAAACTGGTACAAAACCTTCCTTGTGCGAAACATGGAAAACTGGAAGAGCGAAGAACCATGGGAAAACCGGAAAAACCATGCGTGCACCTCAGATGGATAGCGGTCATACCCTTGGAATGGACGGTAGCTTGCACCACCTGCCGAATTCATCCGAATTAACCATAGCGCGCCACGTTCCCTCCGAATTAATGAGCGTTTTGTGCCATTGACTAATACACACGCTTGACGAGACCGGATGAGCAGTGTAAATTATGCAAATTTCCGAATTAGCGGCGGTTGAATTAACGAGGTTTTACTGTAGCAGCTGTTGTGTACTCGGACACCCGCCACAAGCTCCGCGCGTGAGACTGACGAGCCCAGAAGCGCATGCCTTGCGCCAGGGCTCGTGACCAGATCCTGACCGACGTCAGCGATCCAAAAGCGCCGCTCTTCCAGAATAAACCTTCGGGTTTCCACCATCCTTGTGCCTTGCTTCAGTGGCGATGAGGAATGGGCTTCTTCCGCGACGGAACATCACGCTAAGGTGAGAAGAAAGCAAGGATGGGGTCACGCGCACCAGAGTTCGACGAAACGAAGAGCAGCTGGAGCACGTACCGAATTTGCCTGGAGGCCTACTTTGAAGGCCACGGTGTTAAGGATGCGGCGAAGCGTCGAGCCCTTCTGGTATCGTCTCTCAGCGACAACGTTGTCCCGATTCTGCAGGGCGCTGCCAGACGACGTGCGTCAATAGCCTGACCTACGAGGGCGTCGTGAGCTACCTTAAAGAGCACTACGTCGAACCCCGCTTCAACGAACGCCGCTTCAACGAAATTTCCGGTTCAACGAATATTTTTCGGTTCCCCGTCAACGGCCCATAGGAGTCAATGCATAAGAATTCTCACTACAGCGAACACCGTTTTTTGCGCTGTTCCGCTTGAACGAAATTTCACAAAGCAATTCGAAATTCGAAAGTTTAATTTTCCGTACGGAAAACAAACTTCCGAGCACTGGCGCATTTTGACACATAAAATACGTCTACTATAAAGTTTAAATCGCGTGTTGAACCACCAGAAACTGTCACTGATAAGTGGTATCCGAGCGCAACGTTGACCGGGCGTGCAGGCCGCCATTACTTGATGGCGACGGTGATGAGGCTGGCCTTCCTACGCTGTTGCACCGATGCACCCTAGCTCTTGGCTTGATAATGCTCTGCTGCAAACTATCCAAAGCCAAAGCTCAGTCGTCTTTTTTTTTTTTTTTTTCGGTTGTCATTTTATTAGTACGGTACGGCGGTACGACGACAACGAGCGGTTCAGCGGGCTTTTGCGCCTGGCACGATGGCACCACCAAGCAAAACGCGAAAGTTTTTATCCTTACAAGATAAAGTTCGCATCCTGGCCGAAGTTGCAAGTGGACAGAAGAAAGCTGTCATCGCCGAAAAGTTCGGAATTTCTCCGAGTTCGTTGTCGACGATCCTAAAGTGAGTGACGAGGACATTATACGAAGTGTCCGCGACGAGGCGCAGTCAGATGAAGACGACGTGCCGGACCTGCAGCCTCCGCCGTCCATGGCGCGCGTACTGGATGCGTTCGACGTTCTCAGAAACTTCGTGGCTGCGCATAATGACGACCTCGCCATGAACTTACTCGCCCAATGCGAAAACCGCGTCACGGAGCTCCTAACAAGAAAAAGGAAGCAGGCGACGCTCGACACACTCTGGAAATAAAGATTTCTGTACTCTACCAGTTCAGGTATGTTATTTTTTTGTGAATTTCGCAACAACAAAATTTTCGCTACAACGAATTTTTTCTCGCGCACCGTCAATTTCGTTGTAGCGGGATTCGACTGTACGATCCCCAAGCGAACGAGATTGCTGCCAGCTACGCGTTCTTTTCGCGCAACCAAGAAGAAGGAGAGAAGGTTCAAGACTTCGTAGCTGACCTGCGGCGTCTCGCCAAAAATTGCAATTTTGGCGGGACCCTGGACCGTATGCTGCGAGACAGAATCGTTTGTGGCATGCGCGATGACGAGGCACGACGTTTCTTACTCACACGTAAGAAATTGAACCTGGAAGAGGCGGAAGAATTTGCAATGTCATCGGAGACAGCCGCCGAGAACGCCCGGGCAATGCAGAAGACTGATTCCGGGGACGGAGCTGGCGGTGTGCATTTCGTTCAAAGTCGACGGGGCAATCGGCGTCCTAGCAGACAATGTACCAGCACCAGCACAGTCAGTCCACGCACGTTGTGTTGGAGATGCGACGCACATCATGCAGCGGACGAGTGCCGACACCGCAACTCTGTGTGTCACAAGTGTGGCAAGAAGGGGCACTTGGCCAGGGTATGTTCGTCGGGTCGCGCTACTCGGCAAGGAGCGTACGCGCTGAAAGATTCAGATAACGACGAAGACGGCGAGGAAGAGATGCTCCACGCCCCGGGAACTGTTCTCAGTTCGTCTAACCGAGACATCGTGCGACCGATCGAACAAGACTTACTGTGGGAAGACCGGAAGCTGCGAATGCTTGTGGATACGGGATCACCAGTGAGCGTGATACCCAAGAGCGTTTTCAGGAGACATCGCAAGTGGTGGCCTGCGTTGGAAAAGACTCCCCTTCGCTTGTCGTGCTTCCTGGGGCCTCTGCCGGTGCTCGGTAGAATTTCCATGAGAGTCCAGCATGGGCAAGCACTGGTGAGGAGCGTTCTGGTCGTTGTAGATTGCGAAGGACCCTTACTGTGTGGCCGAAACACGATTCAAGCGTTCCAAGACGTTGGTGCGTCGCTGCTAAAAGTGGAAATGCCCTTTCATGTGAACGTGCTGCGCGGAGACGTCCCGGTGCAGAGAATGCTGGAGGAATTTGCTGACGTCTTCGAAAAGAAGTTGGGCTGCTGTGAAGGCCCACCCGTGAAGCTACATAAGAAGGAAGGTGCTCTCCCCGCTTCTGCAAGGCGCGTCCGGTGCCATACGCACTTCGTGAAAAAGTGACGGCGGAAATCAACCGTCTAGTGGCAGATGGGGTGCTCTCCCCGATCCGTATTTCGGAGTGGGCTACACCAGTTGTGCCGGTCGCGAAGAAGAACGGTGATATAAGGCTGTGCGGCGATTTCAAGCTAACGGTCAACCCTGCTACACACCTGGAGCAGTATCCACTGCCGAAAATTGACGACATTTTTGCATCACTGTACGGAGGAGAGGTATTCAGCACGCTCGATTTACGCAATGCGTATAATCAGCTTCCCCTCGACGAGGAGGCTCGTAAGATGGCCGTGTTAAACACGCACCAAGGCTTGTACCGCTACAACCGTTTGGCTTTCGACATCGCGTCCGCCCCAGCCCTGTTTCAACGCCGCATCGAGTCACTTCTGCACGGCCTTCCACGTGTTAAAGTATATCTGGACGACATCATCGTCGCAGAAAAAGAGAACGATACATCGACACTCCGGCAGGTGCTTCAGCGGCTACGGGACAGCGGCCTTAAGTTGAACCAAGCCAAATGCAAGTTCCGAGAGAAGCAAGTGTCGTTTTTGGGACACATGATTGACGCCATGGGTCTGCACCCTCAGCGAGACAACCTCGAGGCAGTGACAGCAGCGCCGAGACCGACATCGGTAAGCCAGCTGAAATCCTTCCTGGGGTTAGTCACGTATTATGCCAAATTTTTACCCAATCTGGCAACGACCTTGGCTCCGCTATATCGGCTGTTGGCAAAAGGTGCACCATGGCGGTGGGGTCAAGACCAAGAGACGGCCTTCCAAGAGGCGAAGCACTCTATGGCTGACGCAAATTTTCTGGTCCATTACGACCCCCGGAAGCAGTTGCGGCTGGAATGTGATGCATCACCGGACGGACTCGGCGCGGTGCTGTCACATCGCATAAACGGAAGGGATTTCCCAATTCCGTTCCGTTCAAGGACACTGACATCAGCGGAACGCAATTATTCTCAACTCGAAAAGGAGGCGCTGGCCTTGGTCTTTGGAGTTTTAAAGTTTCGGGATTATCTCTTCGGAAACCGCTTCACGCTGGTGACAGATCACAAGCCACTAACGGCACTGTTTCATCCGGAGCAGCCGATTCCCCAAATGGCGGCGGCCAGAATTCAACGGTGGGCATTGCTTCTCTCAGCGTACCAGTACGACATCGAGTACCGGAAAGGGCAGCAGAATGGTAATGCCGACGCCCTTAGTCGCTTGCCTTTGCCGGAACAAGGGGATGGCAGCAGTAGCGAGCTTATGGAGTACGTGTTGTACAGTCAGCACTTAGATGACCGAACTCTGTCTGCACAGCAGTTGGCGGCCCTGACCACCGAGGATAAGATTCTCCGGCAAGTAAAGAGGTGGGTTCAAGGCGGGTGGCCATCACATTTGCGCACGGAGCAGCAGTCTTTCCAGCCGTACTTTGTCCGAAGGAATGAACTCACGGTGTGCCACGATCTGATCTACTGGGGTCATCGAGTGATTCTCCCGGAAACTGCGAGAGCGTGCATGCTGAAGGAGCTACACGATACCCATCCCGGGATCTCGGCAGTGAAGAGTCTCGCCCGGACAGTGTTTTGGTACCCGGGCTTAGACCAAGAAATTGAGAGACTTGCAAAAAACTGCCTGCAGTGCGTGCAGTGTTGGCCGATGCCCGCGGCTCTGGCTCCATCGAAGTGGCCAGAAACTAACAAACGCTGGTGCCGCCTGCACATGGATTTTGCCGGTCCTGTGGACGGTCACATGGTTTTTGTCCTGGTTGATTCGGACACCAAATGGATTGAGGCTGTCCCAATGAAGACGGCAACAGCGGACACAACCATTGATGTCCTTAGAGGAATCTTCGCTCGTTTCGGCCTCCCTGAAACACTGGTATCGGACAATGGCCCGCAGTTTTCAAGCGCGGCGATGGCACGATTTTTAAAGAAAACCACGTGTGTCATCTGACAACCGCACCATATCACCCGCAGTCGAATGGGTTAGCCGAGCGGGCTGTTCGCACTCTTAAAGAAGGCCTAAAGAAAAACAAAGACGACACTCTACAAAACCGGATTGCCAAGTTTTTATTTCGTTACCGGTGCACTCCTGTCAAAGACGGCAAATCGCCGGCTGAGTTGTTGCTGGGCTATCAACCGAGGACGAGACTAACCAGCTTCTTCCCAAGCGATCGAGAGCCAGAGCACGCCGTGGCTCTCCCATCGTCCTCAATCACCAAATCACCGCTACTGCTCGGGAACGCACGTCTGGTCACGCCAGTATCAGCGGGGTCCAAGGTGGCTACCGGGAACTGTAACATCCACGCAAGGGAGGCGGATGGTCACGCTGAACACGCCAGATGGACAACAGCGGCGGCACGTGGACCAGCTGCGACAGCGAGACGCTGAGGAGACAGCGCTGCGAACGCAGCTAGAGGCCAGCCACGCGCAGCAGACCGACGGCCCAACGGAGGATGACAAGCTGGCGAGGCAGACAACAGCGGAGGACAGTGTCGGCAGCTCCAGTGACCGAACAGAAGCGGACCCAGCAACGAAACCTGTCTTACCTACGCAGCCTGTAGCGGAGGACAGCGCCGGCAATTCCCCTGAGAGGTCTGAAACGGAGCTGGCAGACCTGGTGTTGCCCAGACGGTCAAGGCGCAAGCGACAGCCGCCGGATCGCTTGCATTTTTAGGGGGAAAGAGATGTTGTGTACTCGGACACCCGCCACGCGCTCCGCGCGTGAGACTGACGAGCCCAGAAGCGCATGCCTTGCGCCGGGGCTCGTGACCAGATTCTGACCGACGTCGGCGATCCAAAAGCGCCGCTCTTCCAGAATAAACCTTCAGGTTTCCACCATCCTTGTGCCTTGCTTCAGCAGCCATGCCTCACAAAGGGGAAAACCACAAGGCTGCATGCATCTGGCCGCTCAAACTATGCAAGAGCTGTCGACGCCGAGGCCGTTGGATTTTCGTGGAGTAAAATGTATTTCCTAGTAAAGCATTTGGCACTGGCTTCAGATCTGCTCATTTCAGGAGGAGTGGAAGTAAAAGTGAGAGAGAGAACGGACAGAAGGACATTGGTGAAGGGTTTTTGCCTAGGAGAAGGCGTTGCTCGCATGTCAAGCCGAAGCAGATTTCTCTGCAGCAATTCTGTGTTTTCCAGTGCTACAGCCAACCGTCGGGTTTAACAATCTGATCGGCATTCTCTCAACATTGTCACGCTGCTTTCGAAAGCCTTCGGGATGCCTCTGACGCGGTCTTCCGGGAAATTGCGCCTAGCTGAAGTCGCCAACGATGTAAGAAAAATGGTTACAAGTGACCCTTTTCTGAAATTCAATTTTATCTAGCAGCTCAAATAGCAGTCTAACTTCTTTCATACACATTCAGGGATGGGCAGTATCGCAATTCAAATGTATCGCAATAGTATTTCAGCAATACATTTCGTATTTGCGATGGAATTTTGAAATGTATTTTGTATTCCTGTAATGCAATAATACATTTTTGGGTGTATATTCCTAGTGCCGCTGTTGTTATTAGTGGCGAATGTATCTCGTTGCCCTCCAAACAGAACTTCGAGCAGACGCTTTCTTCTTTTTACGTGAGAGGGGTGAAGGGGACGCCGAGGTTTTGTTATTGTGCAGACCCCCGGTATATGAATCCCTCCATTTAAAAAGATATATTCGTAAAAAAACAAATTTCAAATTATTTTTTTTTTTTTAGGTGTGCATTTATTTATAGGTTTTTTGTGGAAGAGTTAGCAAGATGGAGAATACTCACTAAATCTTCGTCTGAAACTCTTTCGAACAGCGGGTGCTCGTCGAGGTGCGACACCATCCATTCATGGAGTTCCCTCACATCCGTGATGGTGTAGAGAAGGCCCTGAAAAAAAAAAAGAGTGAAAAACAAAACAATTGTAATCCTAAGTTTTGGACTGGTCGCCTATCGACAGCTGCTGCTCTCCCGAATTTCAGCAGCTCGATTATTTAGGGTTTCTTACAAGATCACAATGGAAGTCCAGACTAAGTAAGCTGCCAGTCTATAAGTGTGTCGAATTTTGTCCAGCTACACTTAAGGAAGATAAGAGTTCCAGTCTTATTTGACAGTTGATGTTCCGAGCTTATTTGACAAATCATTGATGTCGGAGCTAAAGTTTGATGATCCGACATTATCTTCTGACTCGCACGTGCTAGTATCAGCGACATAATCGACTGCAGACGCCCTCAAATCGTGAGACATCAAATGCTTCCAAGGAGGTGCGTCGCACAATGAAGACTTCATGTTTGCGGCGCGCTCTTTCTCAGCTTTATGCTTGGTTACGATAAATTGCCATATCATGGGAGAAAAAGAACTATACGGAAACTGAAACTAGAGTGCCTAATCTAACCACCAAATGCCGTAATATGTCCAGAAACGCATTGAAGGCTTTGGAACGGGGCTCGCGAATGGTCGATTGCGGGTGATCGATTTAGACGGGCACGGTATGGAAAGAGTTAATGGGATGACCATTAAGAACTTAATGAGAAACAAAGGAAGTTACCATATACAATTACCAAAAAAGACGAAAAGTAATGAAAGCTTACAGGCTGAAAACTATGCATGATGTGAACAAAAATAAAAAAAGCTGGGGACCCAAGCAAGGGTATCATTTGCAGACAACTTTATGTGACATTTCCAAAGTGAAGAGTGCGCTCAAAATGCGCAAGCGCAATACAAGACTACTTCCATAAACCCCTGCATGCAACACTGTGCGCGTTGCACTCAGGGAACTAGTTGGCCATGGAGGAGAGTGGCATGGTTTCGGTTTCGATTGACACGTCGACAAGAGATTATACACAGAGCGTGGACTATTAACTGCCGTTATCTCATGTTTTCTGATCCCAAAAGCATCATTTTTGGTCTCTAAACTAACCTAAATGGCCAGACCTCGAAGCTTTAGCACAAGCCCGAGACGTATAGCTTGTCTTAACACATGCTTGTTGTATTTTTGTACTCGAACCTTTCTGTTAGCGTTTTGAGGTATGTGAACGAGCCAGTGCTGGGAATCTCGACTCTGCGAAGCTCGGGGCTCTTGCTTGTGTACGAGCCAACAAGCTGTAACAACCAATAAGTGTGCATACATCCAGCTCGCACCTTTACGTTAGTGTTGCTGGTCAGGAAGTTTGTTTGTTTTGTGCATCCATAGACCAAATATAACTTTTTGCAATTACTGTATTTTTTAATACGCCTGAGTATGCGAGGTAAAGCTCTGAGGCGCCATTGAAAAGCTCAATTTGAACACACTTACCTCTTATCTGTACTAACCCGGAGCACTGCACGAAGCGAAGTCCCCACCTGCTTGCATTCCACTAATATTCAACATCGCGTGTGCGCATAAAGTTGTCCTGCAATCATATAGGCACATTCGCACATACAAACCGTTTTAAGAAAGCAAAAGTCGAGCACTTGTGTGAAGAATGTCGCACCGTTCGCCGGAAGTGCGCCGGACGGGCGTGAACCCCTATGCGGTGCGGGACGGTTGCTAATGGCCATAATATTTGTTATGTGTTTGCTTTCTTCCTGACTGAGTATGCCGAGATAATTTCAGAATCACCATTCAGACACAGATCTTGAGCGTCAGTAAAAGCTCGTCTAAAATTGCTTAGCGAGGAGTAGGGGACGCTTGTTAGGGAATGGCCTCAGAGATCCCGAAGCACCATGGAGGGCCTCCGTCGTAGCTAGCCGATCTCAGTGTTTGCGAAAACATAATCTTGTATCAGCATAAAATTTGAGTGGGAAATGTATGATGACACGAGGAAGACATCATAGCAACTTTTGTGCAGTAGTGAGGTCAAATTTATTGCGTTTCCTTAAAAGTTAATGCGTCAACGCTGGGCTCAACTTTGATATTCCTGTGAGGATGCGGCTTGCTTTTCGCCCAATGAAGTAACAAGAGGCGGATCTTTGGCAAACAAAATACATGTAAGGTTCAAGGTGACCAACTTTCAGTTGTACTTCACCGGTACTAGACAGGATTATTGAAATAGAGCTCAAAGATGCACTCATGGGGTGAAGTGACTAAGCCACGTCTTACTAGTTTGAATTCGCACACACAATATCTGGTGTTTCGGGAACCAAGGAAAGTGCCCCAGTCTTCGTTTTGTATCGCTCGCGAATGAATGTATTGTGGTCGACTCTCATTAATTCAAACTCGAGGGGGGCTGAAAATTTGTTTGAATAAAGCAAAGTTTGAATTATCAGGAGTTTCCTCTTATAGAGACGCATAGGATGGGACCTGCATGTTAGTTTGAATTATCCGCAATTTTGAATGAAGAGCTTTTGAATTAATGAGAGTAGACTGTACATTCGTGAAAAGTCAGATAATCGAATACGCAAGCAGCGCATTCGCTCACGACGTGATAGCATGAAATGAAGCTGCTCAATCGAAACTGAAACGGAGTGGCCAACTAGTTCCCAGAGTGCATTGCGTGGTATTTCGCCGCGATGGGACGCTTCGATTTTGGAAGTAGTCTATTGAGCCCATAGCTTTGACTGAACAGTCACAGAAAGTTATCTGTGAGTACAGTTGGCAGCACGAAAATGAAACATGCCGTGGATAAGACGCAAAAACTAGACGAGGAATGGAATAACCTGTGGACATGACGCAAGTTTGTGTCAGTTGGCGTTTGTTGTGCTCTTGGTTGTGTGATAGCAACATGCACTTTACCACCATCATCACTTGATTGTTCCCCACTATCAGTTCACTATCGCATGTTTTATTCTGTTTGTTGTCTCGAGTAAAAGGCATTCTGGCTCTGAACGCTCACTCAAATGGTCCTTCTTTCTGCAGCGTCACCGAGAAAACAACGGCATCGACTCGGCGTTGTCAGCAGCAGAGCAACGAATTGCACCAACTGCTGCGATGGAATTTCGGGGTTGTCTGCAATCAACAGGGGAGCCTACTTGGGCAGCCCCATCGCAAACGATTCCTTTCATCGTAGCACAGGCTTAGAAAATCTAAATGTTTGTAGAAAGGCTTCCAGTATTTACCTGAATTCTAAGGACGTAGGCATATTCGGCTAGCAGCTGTCGACTGATGATTCGCCACTTGTGCTTTTGCTTCTTGGAAGTGTGGGTCGGGGAAGAGGAAGAACATCTTTGAAAGCTGCAATGAGCACACAGGATGCAGTTTCGTCAAGAGTACAGGGCATGACATGGTTAACGGGAACAAGGAGCTGGCTGGCTTTTCTGTCCAGCTCTCATAATGAAAGTCTGTCATCTAAACTAACATTGGTCTGAGCATCGAGAAAAGTTGGAATGGCAACAGAGGCTTTAATGTACGAAGGTTTCGGGAAGAGATCTCCTACTTGAAGAACCGAAGCCTCTCCCCGAAATGTTTGTTCAATAATGGATCTGCTGCTATACTAGTACAAAACTTTCTCTACATTTATAAACTTCTTGATGAACAATATTTATCGGCACATTTAATATTGTGCTCGAATGTGTTCCTCATGTGTGCTCCACCAACCTAGGTTGTCAAAATATGTGTCTGAGTAAACTGCAAAGAAAGCACCAATGTTGACTTTGTGCCAACTGTTTCATGCAGTGTACTACTATATCCTTTACGACACATTTTCAGTCAATACGGTTCTAATCTAAAAGGACCATTGCATCAAAATTTCAGCTGAACTATTACAACATCCATAAGTATGCTGTCCAAAACAAGTAGCGATTCTTGTTCTCTGACACAAAGAATAATTGAGTGGAAAATAGAAGTATGGAGCAGACATCACACATGGCACCTTCTTGCTTTCGGGTTGTTTTGTTTCAGGGTTTCGGGTGGATCATTCCGAAACACTGTTTTGACTTTTGAGAACTGTTTGACCTTTGAGAACTGAAAAATGAGTAATTATAGAAGACTAAGAGGGGTGTAACCTCCCACAAGGGATGTGCTTCTCAAACGATGTGCTTATAATTTTTTAGTATACCATCAATGATGATTAGCGAAATTCAATACTTTTAGATAAAAGAAATATGATTGTTTATGAAATGACCATGGTGGTATAAACACACAGCACATGGGTCATAGGTAAAATAACTATGTTTGTGTTTCCAACTCCATAAATTTGTACCTTTCAAGCTGATTTTCTTTGTGACTGACAATAAAATAGTATGATGACAAATAAGATATAGACAAGGGATACTAAAACAAAGGCATTGAATATGCTTGTGCCTGAATTAAGCTTTCTGTTTCTTCCTTTCTGCATTTCGTATTTATGAGGATTACACCGTCTATTCTAATGCTGACCAATACATACCGGACAGTGAAGTTTGTTTCGACATGCAACTCCATCTTATGCAGAATTTTCGCAGCCCTGAGGTGGCCTGTGGCAACAATCATCGGACCCGATCTTGAGCTCAAATGCACCAATGTCCTACCAAACCGTGATGCAGTGCCCATGCCCAATTGTTGGGGGGCACAGCCTTCCCAATGATGCCGTTTTCGGCCACCGGCTGCGCTGATAGCAGCCGATTGGGGCGTCTGCCGTTCACTGCCCTGTGGCTATGTGGAGCACAAGTTCGTCTGCATCTTGCGCAGGGATTGCATTGATGTCAGAACGTCGAACTATGATTGGCTCTGATGAAAGGATAATGGATAGACCTCAATGCTAGCTGCCCTGAGGTTTACCCACTATCCTTCCAATAGGAGCCAATCAGAGCTCGGCAATCCGACGTCGCCGCAACCTCCGCTCAAGAAGCAGTCAAACTTGCACTCTGCATACTCTTGACCCGTATAGTTCACAACACTGACCTCCAATTTAGCGTATGGACACTGTGAAGCCCTTAGCGTCAAGTACAGCGCCCCCCAACCTTGACGCCACAACACGAGCATGCGACTTTGGCGGAATGGTGGTACCTTAGGGGCTATCGTTTCAACTGTACGTCACTAGATGGGACATGTCCAACCACCTGACTTTGAGGTTGTGAGAGTCTGATGGTCAGGTGGCAGAGTGATCGCAGAGCTTGTTTCAGCTATGTACCAATGCCAAGGTGGAAGCTGCAAATAACCAACTCCCCTAGTTAGAGACAGAGTCCTCCATGTATGCACACTAAAAACGTTTCTGAAATTAAGCACTGTCAAGTGCATTAAAAGTTTGCCCCTTTCCTGCACTATCATAGCAAAGGCAGAGGTTACACAGAATGTAGTGTGTGTTGCTTCGCAATGATGTTGCACTGGAGGATTTGGTCGCGTCTTATGCCTCAACGGCGCAAATGTCTCTGAAACAAAAACCCTGTCAGTGCTCCAGCGGGAACGAAAAGTTTGCGTCTCTCGCACCCCGCTTTTGGCTTTGCTATTGCGCGACTCGCTGCTTAGGCCGACACACATGCTTGTTCTTTTGCCTCTTGCACACTGCTCTTGCACACTACGCCTCCTAGATAAAGGCTCATTCACACGGTACCATTCTACTATGTAAAGACTCGTTTGCACGGTACCATCTGCTTACATAAGGGACATCCGGGCTTCATATGTTGCACGCCAAGCTATCCCTCGAACTGCTTGTCACCCTTCGTACGAGGCACAGATGCCACGGTGACTTGCGGCATAAGAAGATGTAAGCCCTCATGAAACAATATTCACACAGAGGGAATATCAAAGAGATTTCTCTGCGGAGATATGTGTGACGAAAACGTCGCACAAATCAAAGCGGCGCAAGGACGTCTGCAACGTGGCGAAGGGTGGAGGGAATGCTCGAGCGGTACAAACAAACCTCGTTTGGCGACGGATCAGTTTGCTTTTAACAATATTTTGTCATTGAAGGCTTCGGTGTCAAGTGTAGGAACCACCAAATTTGTCTGCAGAAGCGTCAAAAGTAGAAACCACTGACAGCTAACGCCGACGTCCCTCTCACCACACCTCGTCCGCGTGAACGGCGAAGCCGAGGAGGGAATTGCAGCAGCTGCCGACGTCCCGCACGTCCCTCCGTGGATTTTTTGCCCGTGTGAACACCACTTAACATAACGCAACATAAGCAGACGGTACCGTGTCCTCCTTCCTGCAAAGCGCCGGCATAAACGCTGTCTTCAAATACCTGGCCCTTCCGGAAGAAGTTTGGCAGGTGCTTCATGGCATTGGTGCGGATGCAGGCGACGTTCCCGTACTGGCCCGGGTGCTGGACGCGCAGCGCCTTGATCCGGTCCTGGACATAGTCCGACACCTTGACCCGGATCTCCATGCCCACCATGTATGTGTCCGGGAACATGGGAGAGAGGGTCACTGAAAAGGAAGAGGCACTTTTAGCAGAGCACGCAGAAGATCACGACAAACGCCAACTTTCAGTGAAACTATGAATTCGAAGGACGACAATACAAAGGGGCGACACGGACGAAACAATCTTCTGCGCCGTGAATCTGTGCTGTCGTCTTTCGAATTTCTGTGGAGAGCAAGTCGTCTGCTTCTTGTGCAGGAGTTGCAGTGACGTTGGAACGATGCCGGACTTCAATTGGCTTCGATTGAAAGGACAGTGTGGTAGACGTCGATGCTAGGTGTCTACCCACTTCTTATTTTAAATCAGCCAATAAAAGTTCGGCATTCTGACATCATCACAACCCCTGTGGAAGAAGCAGACAAACTTGCGCTCCACATAACATGTACAAGCGTGCCGCTAAAACCTACTTCTCATGGAAGTTGCTAAAGCCGAGCCAAGAATGTTCTGCGACTTGCACAGTGGCCAAGGAGCTTAAGAGTTCGTTGGAACATGAACTCTGAACACAAACAGCCTACATCAGTGGCTGTTTACAAAAAGAAGGCGGAGGGAGTGCCTGGACTGGCCAGGGCATCGGTTGTCGTCTCTGTCCCTTGTTCCGTCTGTGATTAGAAATCTTTGTTTCTGTTGGGCTGTTGCCTCACTTTGCCATTTTGGAGTGTGGCCTGTATCGGCGTGTTGCCTCGATTGGCATCGGCGGTGTGGGTCGTGCCACCTCTCCGAGCGACGACGCAAAAACTGCAGGCAAAACCTCGTCTTCGTCGCACACTGGCCCAAGCCGTCTAGTGTGCTTCGACCTCATCCGAGAAAAGATGAGACTGTTTGATTTTCACGAAGTTGCTTCAGCAGTTTGTTCGACTGTACCAAACTGTAGAGCTTCTGGTGTTGATTATTTCAATTATATGACTTTCATTCTCACTGACTGTGTTGTAAATGTCTTAAATCCAGTGCTACGCTTTGGTTTGCTGAAGTATATTTTTTAATTCTTTAATGTGCCATATTTCTAAAGTGCTTTTTCCTTGGTCTTTTCTTTCTTGGGATTGCACGCTTGATAGTGTTCCGGAGAAGGAGTCCTTTTGTTTGTTGCCACATATGGTCGTTTATAGCCTTATTACATTTTTACCTTGCTTCCTAACCTTTACTTGTTGTTCGCCTCTCCACTCGACTTTACACCGGGCATGAAACTATCTCATGTCACCGGTCTAACCTAGCTCTTCTGTCGTTCCAAGTAATTTTTTCTGTTTACATTGGAGTTAGAATTTTATTTCATTAATATTTTTTTCCCACAGATAGAGCTACTGATAGAACTATTCAATCCCTGACGATTTGGGAAGGTACTTATGCACTACCTTCGAGCTAAAAGGTGGCGATAAGTGTAAATTGGCTGGCCAGGGAAATTGCTGCGGTGTCCACAGTCCAGCCCCAATTTCGACCTTGCGCGAGTGAGTGGCCAACCCTGCTCGAGCCGTACCATTGAACAGCACGTCAGAGACATTGTTCGTCTACCACCAAGGCACTCCATGAGATAAGATACAGTTTGCATGTTTTGTATGAATCGGGTAAGCACTGTAGGGAACATTCAAAGTAAACGGCTAAACTGAGGCAATGAGGAATGCATGTGCCACTTCTAGATTTGTTTGCACTAATTGCTGCTGCAGACACCAGCCTGTGCAACTGCAGACCCTGCATGGTCCTTAATGTTCCAATAATTTTGGAAAATGTTCATTAGATAAACCAGGGATCACTTGTTTGTGCCAATTATGTCACACTCTGTATGTTCGGCACTAAAAGGAACTAGCTCAGACAATATAACTTCCGGGCTGACGTGTGGCTCTAAGCAAACGCAGCAGCAACAAGATTACCTGCTGGATGCCACCTTTCTAGCATGGGGAGGTCAGTTCCCAAAACATGCGTCCAGAATGCATCGCTCTGCCTCGTTTAGAGGTTTTTAAGACACTGAACTGGCAAGGATCAGAGATGACAGTGTCGACAAAGTGAAAAAATTGCCCCTTTCCCCCACTGCTATCACAGAAGCAGTCATAACACGGGATGCGACGCAACATCAAGCTACACGCAATCGCATGTAGCTCAATTTCTGGAGCCGTGGCAACCCTAGCACCACAACTCGGGGAACAGGACATACCGGAACAGAGAAGACTAAAGAGTCACGCGCTATGGCTTCTCTGTGATTGGCCCAACCCAGAAAGCACACCAAAGTTAAAAATTGCGGTGGCTTAGCTCGGCTATGCCAGGATATACGTAGCGTGAGCTTATGCGCACAAAATGAGAGGCGCTATCATGCAGCTCCGGTGCAGCGTCACACTTGGCTACTGCGTGACGGAGGCACACGGCTGGGCACGCGGCAGCGCCAGTGCGTCTGCCGCGGCTATGACGTCACTTCTCCGGAATGCGAAGACCGGCGAGGAGCGCGCGGTGGCGGTAGAGCCCGCGGCGGCGGCGGCTCCAGCACGCCAGCTGTGCGCCGTGTGACGTCGCTGCTCTTCGCGCTTGCGCAGATTGGCGAGGCGCGCGTGGTGGCAGCGGAGCCCGCGGCGACGGCGGCTCCGCCCCGCCAGCTGTGCACCGTGTGACGTCACTGCTCCTCGCGCTTGCGCTGCACGGAGTACGGCTCATTATGAGAGCCACGCGAAACTGCTCAACCTCAGCCAGTGTAGCTAACGCTACAAAAAAAAAAAAGGTAGAGAGTTTGCACACACGGCACAAATGCCGAAAGCCTGAAGAAGCTCGTTCGTTTAGTATGTGCCAGGAGTAAAGTGTGCTGCTATCGCTCTATGCTTGATCACATAATGTGACCCCGCGAGTAACTTGGATCTACTCGAGCAAGACGTTCGGCTGGCACTGACATCTGATCAGCAAGGGAGACGAGCGCTGCGTCAGCATTCGGCTGACACTCATGTTCAATCAATGTGGTAGGCTCCGGCCATCAGTCATTTGTGGTAGTCTACTGCCGAGTGAAAGTGCAGGCCCCTGGGTATTGACGAGCATTACCTAGAAGACCGCCATAGCCACAGCCAATGTCAGCAAACTCGACCTGCTTGCTCTCATCCGGAAAGTTTGGGAAGTACTCCTCCCAGTCCATATCGTCCGGGCATGGTGGGCTGCAAGTTCAACAGTCGCAACAACACATATCACAGTAAGACGAAAACGAAGCACATTTCTGCGTAAGGCTGATTCTTCTAGCTCCACAATTTTTTAGCATGCACGATACAGGGATTGAGAGGAATCTATTGATCCAAAGAATTTCCAAAGATCAGTGCTGCAATCGGTATGACAGATTCCAGATAAAGAGTGTTCCCTGCTGAAGTCTGTTATTAATTTTACTCTATTCAGTTCACAGTGGAGTAGGCTCACTCATGCAATGTTTCATCGAGATAGAACCATTCTGAGCTAGTCACAAAGCTGCTCATCGTCCTAATAAAGTTCTAGCTGCTCTGCCACCCATTTTGAAACAACACTGCGCACTGAAGTATATGAATTTAAAATTCAACAAGCTTGCAACATGTGGCACTTAAAATATCTTCTTCTTGTGAAAGGACAATGCAGTATGTTGAGATTCATTAACACGACGTCGGGACCAGGCCAAGATTCTGTCTTGATTAGATTTTTTATGTAGCCGTTTTGTTTTACTACACCTAACCTCCAAGCTACGACGAAACCTATTAAAAGCCAAATTCATTCAATGGGTCCTTAATGAAAAACCCGAGACCAGGAAAAGAAAACAGTGTGGTGTTTGTCTGTTCTTTTATCTTTTCGCAGTCTCAGGTTCTTCATTGCGGAGTTAATTGACCAGCTCACCCGCATATTTTCACTTTCATTCAATGGGTGTTTAGACCACGACCTACGTATACTGTAATCCTGACCTGCCCACAGAAGAGTGTGCCAGCGCGCGCCTTGTAGTACAGGCCACGGCCGCAGCGTTTCGTCACGCTATGTCTTCGCGGCACTACACAAAGGCCTTTTCGCTTCCTAAGGTATTCGCACATCAAATTTGGGGGCTTTTGTGCCAAACCAACGACAGGCATCTGGCACGCCCCAGCGGAGGACTGAGATTAACTTCGACCACCTGGGGATCTTTGATGTGAAACCGAAAGCTCGATTACACGCGCCTTCTCCGCAGTAAGCCTCCGTCAGATTGCGGGCATCTCGGCCGGGATTCGAACCGCCACATGGGGAGGATATCGCACATCAATCAAAGGATATATATATGGGTGATCCGAGAACATGCCTCGTCTCGACAATGACACGAGAGCAGTCGGAGCTGAAAACGCCTTTGCGCTTCCATGCCCAAGAACCACGCTCTTTTGATCCAAGCAAACATGACAGCGATGCCAGCGGTGCATCCTGCTGCTGCAGTCCATCAGCACAGACGGACGGGTGGATGCTAACGGCTGTACCCTTTATAACGGACGACAGCTTCCGCCACCCAGCCTAGGAATTAAGAACCAAAATCACGATTCCTCCCTTGATCTTTCTAACCCGATTGGCTTCCCCTCTGCAAATTCATAACTATCACCAGGCACTGTGGGATATCATCAAGATGACCTTTGGGGGATAGGGCAAAAAACAGCAAAAACGTCACCCCCGCCTCTTCCCCCGGCGAGGGAGTCGCCAATTTTCTCCAGTCAAACCTAGTGGACGTTACTCGGCCAGCACAGGGCCCACTGAGAGACATGGTCGAGACTTTGGGCCGGAGCCATGCGGGAGGGAGTCCCAATTTTCCTCTGTCCCACCTGTCCCCAGCTGTGTCGGTTAGCTGTATGTCATTCAATTTTCCTAGATAATTTCTACCAGTCTTCCAATCTCCTTTTTGTTATTAAAATGTACTTATCATCAATCCTTTCATTCTCGTCTGCAAACCCCAGCACTCTGGCTAAATCCGTCGCGTAGGAGCAAGCCCTATGCAATTTGCTTCCCCTCTAGACAGGCGGGTTGGGAACTGAGCTTCGGTCACAGAAAAACTTAAAGGGGCTATGAAATGAATTTTGGGCTGGGGTAAATGATTTTAGATTGGGACTTTACTAATCGCATCTCGTTTATTGAGCCAAAAAAAAGGGTAGAAAGTCAAAAGCTAGCTTCTCGATACAAACATTTTAAAATATAGCGGACTATTTCGTAGATCATTTCTTTCAAAAGCTCTCTGCATTTTCACTATGATACATTTGCGGTACCCAAAACACGTCAGCCGGCCCCAGCTGACGCATTGGACATAAGAACTCTGTCACTCGGACGTATGCGCTCGTCGACAATCAATCCGTCGACAAAATTTGATTTGCGTTCGTGGCCAATGCGTGCCCTGACAGAACTTATCCTCACTTGCGAATGACAAGTTCTATGGTGTGCTTATACAAAGCAAGGTGGAGGCTTGGAATCATGCGCACCAGGCCCAAGCATGTCACGACGACATGATTTCTCAATTAGCCATTTCTGTTGAGATTAAAGCTAAGGAGGGATAAGTTGAAAAATGGTTTCATGACCCCTTTAAAGCCCCTCGATGTGTTTGCATTTGCCTTGCAAGTAGCATCAAATGCGCCAGTGCACAAGACCCATATCTCGAGCAATCATTAGAAGTAAATGGCAACGCAGCACGGAAACGAGCAGCCCTTGGAAGCAGAATGGCGGCTGAGCACCCCTTTGTGGCACGTGTCTTGCGCGTTTCCGCAACAATGGTTAGCAGTACTTGTAAGTGTGATTTTTATCAAGGAACTTTAGGAAAGCTCTTCGCTGAGCGCCCCCAACGGCAAGCGAGGCATTTCAAGGCAACCTGCAATGCTGTTTGGTTTGGTGCTATCTAGCGACTGAAGCAAGAAACATTGGGTATGCCTGGGAGCGACAGCTGCATTGTTCATCCGTGAGCTATAACTCTGTTGGCGCCGCTATAGCCTAGTGTCTGAAGCAACAAATACTGGGTAGGCCAGGAAGCCGTGATCGCATAACATGCCAGTACGGCAGAAGCTATGGCCCCGGCGGGCCAATCGGAAAGTGACTACTTGTCACCGGAGTGCACTTCTACTGCGAAGCGAGACTCAGGCTTTCGCTGCCTCATGCTCAGATATATGTGCGTCACTCGCACGTATACGTAGCGCATATCGAAGCCGTCGGCACGAGATCTAGGACTTATCGTTCACCCTTTGCCAAAAAATTTTAAAAAATTGGGTTGTGTGTATGTTTATACAGCCTAGAACTTGGTCTGCCTCAACGGGCGACGCTGTAGATGAAAAATTTGCTATTAGTCTCCCTTTGCCAAGTAAGAACGAGACAGGGTATAACCGTGGGCTCTCACTCTGCTTGCGCCGCCTGGCTGTTGCCGGCTGTCTATAGGGGAGCCATTCTGTGGGCAGGTCAGGGTTACAGTAGGTCGTGGCTTATACAGCGGGAAAACAGTGAGGCCTTCAAATAGTAATTACATGCCCCACTGCAAGGTGACAATTTGACCGGCGAAGCACGATTACGAGTAGTGGTGCCTTGCGTCATGTTAAACAGGTAATAATAATAATAATAATAATATTTATTTGCATACAAAAATCTGATCCTGGGTGGCGTCCCCCAAAATCTGACCGGCGAAGAAGGTTAAAAACCCGTACGCGAGTGCACCTACCAGCCCGCCTGGTGACCTAGTGACATCAACTTAATGTCACATAACCTTCGTATTTTAAAAATTATGAGCAGCTGGATTGGTTATTGAACGTAAGTGCATTAGCACACCCTTCGAAGCGCACACCAAACGCACGCTTCAGCACGCCAGTTTCAGTAAAAAGGTAGTTGACACGCGAGCTCTGCTCACGTGCGTTTCCACTCGCGAAACTTCACTTCGCGGCGCATGTGGGTGCACCCCGTTCAGGTATGTTCAAACTCGGGGTAAAAACTCTTCAAGTAAGGACTTCGGAAGGACTTACTACGTGAAACAGTGATCAGCGATGGGGTTTGAATGAGCCCGCTGCCTGTAATAACGTTTCTGCGGCAATCTGACCTCCGCCATCTTTAAATGTTCCGAATTGATGATGATGATGATGATTGTGAAAAGCAGAGACGCATCGTCCTTGGAACGCATGGACGAATATGCTTTTTTGATGTGGCGACTTGTGCCATCTAGTGTGTGTGTATTATGATCCTGAAACTGCTTTTCTTGTTGAGAATTAAAAAAAAAAGATATTGTGATTATGTTCCGTTTATTTCTTTATGAGGGGAATCCACTGATCTTTATGACAATCTGCTGGATCGCGCATCCCTGCTTGGTCGCTGCAGCACCTTAGCCAAAGAAATTGGCAAAACCAAAAGGAAAAAAAAAAAAAAGTAGTTTTTCTGATAGAAGTTGTGTGCCGCGGGCAACGGAATCAACCACGAGCTTGAATTGTGAGCGTCTGCTATTTCATGAAGGAAGCAATGGACCTTTTTCACATACCGACGGCACCAGGCGGTGGCGGTACGAACTAAAAATCGAGGAAGGGACCTACCTGCGCTACCAATCGATAATGGGAGCTACGCTACCAGTTTCTTCGTTCTCTGAGCAGCGGGGCGTGCCCAACGCGCCGTCAAGTGGGGCATCCGTGGCGTCACTTAAACGTCGTGTTATTCTTTCCGTCCGCTTTCTTTTTGCGTAACACAATTATATGTATGCTGCAATTACGTTTGCTACTCGCTGATCTACAGCCTCCTTCCGAATTTCCTCGATTTTTGGTTTCAACTTCCGCCGCTTGGCATCGGGCGCTCGCGCGTGCGCAGAACGCTTCTCGGAAAAGGTCCATTGACAACCCGTGCTTTATTGAAAGTTTTTAATCGCTCTGTTGCCGTATAAACGCTAAAATATACCAGTGTGTAAAGAAATGCTCAGAACAAACGCATCAGCAGCCCCGAGATCTTTATCACTATCCGTGTGCGTTGGAAAAATTTAACATTTAGCGACAAAGATATCCCAGCAGAAACCTGTGACTGCCAATGCGCATCCGAGAAAACTAAACGTAGTGACTTTACCCGAGGCTTGGGCAACATCATCATGTTTAACATTTACCTACCTCAGCTATCTTTCCCCGTCGTATCTTCTTTGAGAAAGCTCTCGTTCTCGACGCCCTCACCAAGGCTAAAATCTGATCCACCTGTAATGACGACCGAAATCGAAAGTCCCACGAAAAGTTTTGCTGGATATTCCGGCTTTAGTCGGGTTTAGTGTGAGGCCGGCGATCCGCAGTTTGCGCAACCCCAAGTAGCACCCAATGTCGTGCGAACGTTCCCTGGGTGTTCTGAATGTTGAAGGAACGTTAAAACACCATTCGGAACGGTCTAGAAACGTTCGTATGCGAACATTCCCTACAAAGTAAGCTGCTCAACATTCTAGGAACGTTCGTTGGCAAACATTCGTACGCACAATGTTCTCGGAACATTCGCCTTCGAACATTCATAAGCGCAACATTCTTTGAATGTTCGCTTGCCAACATTCCTAAAATATTCGCAGGTGAAGCCAACTTTTACGGAGCTCTCACGCAGCCTGTGGTTCGAAACACCATCCACTATCTTTGTGCCAAAAATATGCAAATTAAGTGGAGTTTCTCGAAACTTAGCATAAGGGATCAGTTTTATCTTGTATGAGTCTACCGAGGAATGTGATATAAGGTGTAGGAGAAAAACAATGGTTTTCAAAACTTGATAATAAACTTGGCACTCACTGCGTATGTAGATGTGCAGTTTTGAATAGACCCGATTTTTATCATGTGAGGTTCAAAACTATGAAAAGCGGCTATATCCTGCAGTCGAATGTGGGATGCCATGTGTATCTGTTCTTAAGCTCGGAGTGAGTAATCGGTTCTGTATGCAGCACCTTTCGAATGAAAAAACTTGAGAAGTGTCAGATAGGAGTAAATTGTCGTTAGTACGTGCTTAGGCTAGTGTGCCAGGAAAGCGGGAATCTTGATCCTGTACCTTGTAAAATATCTTTCGATTAAAAATATGAATCGCCCTGTGAGGAGCCCTACCACATCCATATATGTAGTAGGGCTCATTGGTGCTGTGGCGAGATGTTTCGGTGGTGTCCTCGTTTGGTTACCTTCTCGTGACGTTCTTACCTTGTGAACAACAGGTTCGATGGTGTTTCGTGGAAGCCTGGAATCATAGCGCTCTCCGTCTAAATTGATTGAAGTTCTGACATTCCTCTTACTTTCGTCGATGATACATCCTTTGCTGACGTCATAGTCTGCATTCGGCCGATTGTGGTTTTCTTCTTTTCTTCAGAATAGATACCTGCAACTACCATAAGCATTATTCCATGAATGTTGATTTACTGTTCTGAGAATGTTCTGTAAACATTAGTCTGCTTTTCGCAACATTCTTAGAATGTTGTGAATGTTTATTCAATGTTCTTTCAACGTTCTCCAAACGTTTCGTGGAGAATGTTCCCCAGATGTGATGGATAAGTCTCTACGCTACGTTCTAAGAGCGTTCTGAGAACGTTCCGAGAACGTTGCAAATGTTCTTGCTAATGTTCTTGGAATGTTCTTAGAATGTTTTGTGCTACTTGGGACACGTCCTCGAGGTGACGAAGGTGGTCCTCGAAAGTTTCCGAGTACACAATGATGTCGTCCAGGTACGCGAGCGCGTGCTGCCATTTGGCATCTCCGAGCACCCCATCGATCAACCGCTGAAATGTCATCGGTGCACCTGTTAATCCGAACGGCATCCGAGTGAACTCGAACAAGCCTCGGTGACACACGAATGCAGTTTTGCTTTCGTCGCCCGGGCTCATCTCCACTTGGAGGTAGCCTTTGCTTGCGTCGAGGGTAGTGAAATAGTTCGCTGTCCCCAGATTCGAGATGATTTCTTCGATGCTCGGAAACGGATACGCATCTTTTACGGTCACCGCGTTCAAGCGCCGATAATCGACGCAGAGTCTCGATGTTCCGTTTTTCTTTGGCACCAAAACCACCGGGAATCCCCAGGGTCCTGATGACCGGCAAATGATTCCTGACTCCAAGAGCTCATCGACGGCGGCATCTATCGCTTTTCGCTTGGCCAGGCTCACAGGACGCGGATTGGACTTCCAAGCGCGCGCGTCCCCAGTTTCAATGCGATGTTGCACCTGCTTGGTGCAGCCCGGCTGTTCGGTGAACATTTCGTCAAAGTTGTGCAGCAAAGCCGCCAACCTCTCTCGCTCTGGTCGGGACAGTCCATCGGCATTGGCCAACGGGTGGCCCATTGCGTCGCAGTGGGCGACGGAGCTCGGTGTTGGGTGGCTCATGGCGTCGTCGCGGTCAGTTCTTTCCTGTTCTGTCGCTTTTCCCAGCGCTGCCGCCATGGTCCCCGTAGGACTTTCTCGGAAACTTGAAAGGGGCGCCTGTGCCCCCTCTCGGTACCCGCCACTTGCCACGTCAATGATGATGCCGGTGTTGGCCAGGAAATCCCGTCCAAGAATGATGGGCACCGTCAGCCCGGCCAAATGGACGAACCGCTGTCTCTGCGCGTGTTGATTCCAACGTACCACGAGACGCACTGCTCCCCTCGATGTCGTCGACCCACAAGCCAACTGGAAAGTGGTCTCCCCATGCCTCACCCGAACGGACTTCTGTTGGAGATGCCTGAGGACCTCGTCCCCAATTAGCGACGCACTAGCCCCGCTATCCAGAAGGGCTGCGAACTCCTTTCCCGCCACTGTCAGGGAAATAAATGGGGCCGCGGTGCGTGTCGCTGTCCCGACTCGATACGCCGTTGGCACGCACACCGTCGATGGGATGTCGGGGACCCGCTCGTTGGTCTGTTTCGCCGCCGATAACTTTATCGGCGGCCTCCTCCGTTTCCCGAAATCTCCCTTGTGCAGTCGCGCCTATAGTGCCCGATTTCGTGGCACCGAAAGCAGCGGCCTCGCCAACCTGGGATAGAATTCTCCCCAGTGGAACGTCCGATGCGCTCACCCCTTTGTGGCAGCGGGTCGGCGGCAGTCTGCTCCTGTGCTGCGGCGATCCGTGGTGCGCCAGTCGGCCGGAATTCCGTCGCATGGACGGCCGCGCTCCTTCCTAGGAGCGATCCTGGCTCCAAGGCGTCGTCCGTGAGCTCCCAGGGATTTCCGCTCGGCTCACCGCTGGCCGCCGCCATTGCGGCCTCCCCCGTCGATACCCACGTGGCACCGGCCCGTGCCAAGCGCATCGGGGTTCAAGCGTGTCGGTCGGTGCTGGGGGAAGGTGGTACCTGCGCTCCGCCAGTATGTCGGCCTGAACCCTGCGAGCCTCATGTGCGAGCTCACTCAGACTTCCGAATGGGCGCCCACGCAGATACCGCGAAAAGGTGGGATGCGCCTGCCTCACCACCCGCTCGACCTGCTCCTGGTCCGTAGCATTCGGATCGGCGATCTGCAGGAGTTCCTGCATCGCCCGCAGGTACTCCGCGAAGGGCTCAGCGGGAGCCTGCGTTCTTTCCTCCAGTTCCCTGCGCATTCTTGGCAGGTAGTCTGCCGGCAAGAATTCTTGTCGGAAGAGGGCCGTGAACTCGTCGAGTGTTCCGGCTGACTCGCCCACAAGGCGATGCCACGTGGCCGCCGGGCCTACGAGAGCCACCGGCAGAACCCTGCCTAGCGTCTCCTTCTCGGTCAAGCCGGTAGCCTTCCGATATCGCTGGATTGCCAGCAAGAAGTCGGTCGCGCTCATAGCTCGATCGCTGTGTCCGCTGTACTCCGGCACCGGAATACGGATGAGGGTTTTCGGCGTCGGCGTTTCCCTCTGCATGCTCTGTAAGGCGTGCGCGAACGCCGCAACCAACGCCGTGGATTCACGGGACATCTCCGTGCTTTGCGGCATAGACACCACCGGCGACACCGTCGGCGTGTCCGGACTCAGCGCTGCGGTCATCGCCGCGGAGTTCCGCTCCGCCAGCCCCGTCGACGTCGCGACGTCGGCCAAAAACATTAAATCTGTGAGGGCGAAATTACCCGTGGCCATCTCGAACACTTGTTTGGACGTACCCTTCCCACCTTCGCAGTGCCGCGGTATAGACCCGCCAACCAGGGGGACCGCCCCGCGTAAACTTTCACGCAGTGTCGTCGACGGACGTTGCGACCGTAATTACGGCTCGCCTGCCCCAACGTTGATGCGCCATTTGTAGGAATTCGCGTACCGCCGCCGATACGCCGTTCCCCACGTGGTCCGTCAACAACCCGAGTCCAGCCTGGTTCTTTCACGGGAGCGGGATTCCGCTCCCCGTTTATTGGTACATAAAAACACAACGCTACAAAACACTCAATCTATACTACAAACACACGCGACATTACTCAAATATTTACAAACGTACGTTAAGCCCAAAGCTTAACACAAAGAGGGCCCCTAGGCCTCGTGTCCCGCTATTGCCCGAGAGCAGTTGCTAGCACTCGCCTTTCTTGAGCGCCGGCCGGAATCCTAAGAGACTCTTGCCTCCCGGTTACCCGACAATATCGACCGATGGGCGAGGAGGTTTTCTCCTCGCCCGCCATGGGGGCGTCTGCAGCGCCATCCAGTGGCTAGGAGAGAAAGCGGCCCGTCGGGAGCCGAATTCGAGATCCCGATCGACCCCGCGGCGACACGACCACGTGATCGTGTCTGAGGCGAGGCAACTAAATAGCTGCCCAGCGGCCAAGACTGCTAAATGGTTTGATAGGCGCCCTCGTGAATGCACGGTGCGCCATAATTTGTATCCCAGCATTACAGAACACGTCAAAAGGCTTATTGATTGCTGTGCATGTGCCTATCAAGCGAGCTGTGCTATTTCTAGGTGGTGTTTAATTTGTTTTGAAGTTCCCAGGATTTTTAAGGTACCAGTATGTATCTAAGCTCCACTTGCACACTGTTCTTAATACAATTACTTTTTGCAGAAGGTAATTTTTCTTATTTGGTTGAGTTTAATGGTGGTGTCATCATGGTCTTTGCACTGTCGACGACTAGAGAAGCGTAATGTTGCGTTTGTTCTTTTGTTGATCTGTGAAGCAAGTTCTGGTTTCTTTTTTTGTTCCAGAATGTCAGTCGGAGTCTTATGCGTGATGTTGCAGGAAGTCTCTCGTGATGACGAGAAAACTGCAGGTGACTAGAAGGTGCCGATGAGCTACCAGTCCGGATAGCAGCTATCAACTCTGCAAGGGCCTGCAGGCGTATCGGGCCCCACCCGTTTCTCTACTGCCATTCAAGACAGGATGTTTTGTAAAAGGTGAAACAGGGCCCATGCACTGCTTCCGTAGGGCCCTGCTGGATTTATCTGACATTTTGTTTTTCCAAACAACCAACTACATTACACACTGTAAAATACCGAACAAACGCCCCCTCTAAATTGGAGATAATCATTGAGAGCTGGGGGATGGGCACTTGGTAGGTACGGTAGTTGTTAGGTGTCCATGATCAGGTGGTCTCTTGCTTGGTCTGACCACAGAGTTACTGAATAGCTGCCGTTTGCGAAGCTAGTTAATTGCGCAAACTAAAAAAAAAAAAAAAGTGTGAATGGTTTTTTTTTTTTTTTTACAAAGAAGCATTCTAAAAAGGGCTTGATTAGCATTGGCTTGTGTTTGTTACAAAAGCCTTCCAATTTACTCTTCTGAGTTAGAACAAAACAGCTACCTGTCTTGTCTTAGACACAGCTTTCTGGCGGCAATAAAAAGAAAGCT